>VXAC01005119.1:1223384-1351031 GCA_013399225.1 Rhipidura dahli | reverse complement strand
GGGGCGGCCCCGCTGCCGCCGCCCTCACGCTCTGCCTGCCTCTGTCCCTCCTTATTCCTGCTGCAGCCGCCTCCCGCCCCGGCTCCAGCAGGCGCTAGGGATCAAGCGGTCATCCAGGTATTTCTTAAATAGAATCACACATTACAGAATCAAAATCAATTAGGTTGAAAAAACCCTCTGAGATCATCGAGTCCAACCTGTGATCGAACACCACCCACTGCAGCTAGACCATGGCAGTAAGTACCGTATCCAGTCTTTCCTTAAACACGTCCGGGGACAGTGACTGCAGCACCTCCCTGGGCCATCCATTCCAATGTTTAATCACCCTTTATGTGAGGAGATTGCTCCTACTCTCGAAACCGAACTTCCCCTGGCACAGCCTGAGGCCATTCCCTCGTCACTTGTTACCCGGGAGAAGANGGGGCGGCCCCGCTGCCGCCGCCCTCACGCTCTGCCTGCCTCTGTCCCTCCTTATTCCTGCTGCAGCCGCCTCCCGCCCCGGCTCCAGCAGGCGCTAGGGATCAAGCGGTCATCCAGGTATTTCTTAAATAGAATCACACATTACAGAATCAAAATCAATTAGGTTGAAAAAACCCTCTGAGATCATCGAGTCCAACCTGTGATCGAACACCACCCACTGCAGCTAGACCATGGCAGTAAGTACCGTATCCAGTCTTTCCTTAAACACGTCCGGGGACAGTGACTGCAGCACCTCCCTGGGCCATCCATTCCAATGTTTAATCACCCTTTATGTGAGGAGATTGCTCCTACTCTCGAAACCGAACTTCCCCTGGCACAGCCTGAGGCCATTCCCTCGTCACTTGTTACCCGGGAGAAGAGACCGATCCCCACCTGGCTCCAGCCTCCTTTGCGGTGGTTGCAGAGAGCGATAAGGTCTCCCGAGTTTCCTCTTCTCCAGGCTAAACAACATCCGCTCCTCACAGGACCTGAGTTCTCCAGACCCTTCACCAAGTGAATTTTCCTTTTCTGGCCCTGCTCCAGCGCCTCAGTGTCCTCCCTCAGCGGAGGGGCCCAAAAGGAAACACAGAATACTCGAGGTGCAGCCTCACCAGTGCCGTGCACGGGACAGTCACGGCCCCGGTCCTCCTGGGCACACCATTGCTGATCCAGGCCAGGCTGCCATTGGCCTTCTTGGCCACCTGGGCACAGCTGGCTCATGTTCAGCACCTCCAGCTCCTTTTCCCATGGGCCACTTTCCAGCCGCTCTGCCCCCAGCCTGGAGCGCTGGCCCTCAAACAGCAAAGCCCGAAGGGCACTGGGACCTGGGGTGAGAGCCCACGGTGCCTGTGCTGCCCTCACAGCCAACACAGGAAGGATGAAGTAAAAAGCCTGCCATGAGGAATGGAACTGCTGTAGCAAAGGGGCTGCTTAGACTCACCTTGTCAGGGCTAGTATGTCAGAACTGTACCATTCAGCTTCATAGATCAATTTTTATATGCTTCTCCCTGTAAAAGCTGTATGGATCAGCAGCCTTTAAAAGTGCCAATCAACATTTTTAACTGAAAATTTTGTCAGCTGCAAAAACACATTGGCAGGATCACCAGAGACTCATTAATTTGTTCCCCAGTAAGGTGGCTGTTCCCTCTGGAGGGGTGTAGGTTTTCTCCTACCCTGCCCTCAGCACTGTTTTGCATTCCATCATAATGGAGCAGAATTTCCAACATTTGTTTTCTGTATGAAAGAGAACAAGGAAAAGCCCTATTTTTAAAGGTGCTTTGGAGCAAGGGCACCCTCTTCTGAGGTAAGAGTCAATGGCTTTTGGGATTGTGGCTTGGCAGAAGGAGATGCAACAGGAAGAATGTAAACATTACTAAATATAAATAGGTAAGTTCATAAGATTCCCATAACCAGAGTTCCAGAAACTGATGGAAACCTCACTGGCCTAGGCTGCTGTTCTTTCACTCATGTTCAACCACATCAGCAGTCTACAAAAGGCCCCATTTCATAGGCAAAGGATTTACATGCTGTTAGACAAACAACACATTAGATGGTTCTAATCATGAGACTGTCGTCACTCAGAATACTTTTACCACTGAATTCTAACAATTTAAGTTAAAAGCTAAAAGGTGGGAAGTGGCTGTTTTAAAAAGTATTTTCCATAATATATTAGAGATATTTCTTTTAAACCGCTTTCTTTTAAATCTACAAACTCTTATCTTCCACCATAACCAGGAGTTTCCCCTACAGGTTCTGAAGGCAATACCCATACAACTAACACAAATTTCTATTCCTTGAATTTACATGAACTAGCCCCTAATGAGTCCTATATGGGCTTCAGTCAATTGCATTAGAGAATCAGGATTTTAATATTTTTTTTCTGAGAAACCTAGCTCAAAGCTGGAAATGGTAAGCAAGCTCCTGTTTTACTCAATTCCTTTCTGGTGTGTAGTCCAGAGTAGTTTAACAGTCTAATCAGAACCACATTTAATTTTTAATCCTTTTTCAAAATTGTAAAATACACAACAGAGCCTATTACAGAAACCCAGATGCAAAATCAGTGCCTTTCTGACCCCACTCCAGAGCAGTAATGGCTAATAAATCTCTAAACAATGGTCATTTGTCAGTAATTTGTAACTTACTACAGTAGCTAAGGAAAGAAACATTGTCTGCATTTATAGAAGCTTAAATATTGTGGTGAATATATTTCAAGGCAAGCAGAGCTTTTAAACAGTAATTGTTTGATTGCTTTTGTGATAGAGTAGCAGCATCTGGAAGCACGAGTTCCATTTTCTTATCCAAGAAGGAAAAAAAACCCAATATAGCTTTGAGCAAAACAAGGCATGAAGAAATTAAAAGGTAAACCAAAAGTTTGGTAGTAGCAAGCCAGATATTCCCCCCACTGCTCCATTAAGTTATCTTTTCTTATTATATTTTGCTTAATTCAGTTCAGACTTTTTTTCCCCCGCTCCTGTTCATTGTCATGGGTTTATCTAAGCATTAGATCTCTAAATGCCAGATCAGGGTTGCCTTTCAGTAATGGGTTGGAGACTCCCTCTCCCCACCACAGGTGAATATCCAGCTATTGCCTCCCCTTCCCTTTCTCACCATGTCTCTCCACTATCAGAACATAAAGGCCTGGGTTCACCCCAGAATCCTGCAATCAGGTAGACAGGCCTTTCCCTATGAACCTCTCCCAAATCCTGGCTTTCAAGAGAAAGAGCCTCACATTCTGTCAGATGCCGCCCTGGAATCCCAGTCTTCCAGTCTCTACCCCTCTTTCTAAGAATCCAGAGAGAAGTTGCTTTTCTGCCTGTGCAGCAGTGAGGAAGGGGAATATCACTGAGCCATCATTTCATCCAAATTCCAGTCATACATTGTATGGGAAGAAGGACATATGCCCACAGGAGCAAAATGACATGTCTAGAGTTTCCCAGTTCCTGTCTTACACTCACCCCCTTCAGTTTGACAGACACAGGGTGCTGTCCATAAACAACTTTCTCACTTCATGGCTTTTAAAATATGAAAGACAAGGAAATCAGCAAAGATCTGGAGCAAGGTGTTAAAGATTCCCTAAAAGAAGAAAGTTGCAACTAAGCCAAAAACATGTTTCTAATCATCTCAAAATGGTTTGGTACAAAGATCTGTTTATTACCCAACAATGTGACAGTGTATATACAAATACAGTGTGGAATGTGACATTTACAGGAAATTTAAGTACATCATGCACAGACACTACTGCAATGTTATTTTAATAGTTCCAGAATATTAAGCTGAATAAATATTCCTTGCTTCGAAAAATCATTTTTACTTTTACATAAAAATATATAATATTGCACTCTTTACAAGGCCAGCAGTTTTGCATATTGGTTTGTAACAAGTGGAATTCTACTTTATAAAAAATAAGCCTTTGTGAGCAACACCCCAAAACAGGGAGCACAAAAGCACCCCAAAACCACAATGTTTGTCTTTTTTCTCTTAAACAAAGCACATCACATCAACATGAGCCAGGAAGCTTTTCAGTCTGTATTTGGACCTTACATTAACATTTAGACAGAGAAAAATATGACTAAAAAGCCATCCCATACAATGCTGCTACAATAATATGCAGTTTAAAATTCAATCCATACAGTATGCAGCCACTTGCTTAACTGAACCAATGATGAGCCTTTGAGAACATTTTTCTTAATTTTTTCTAGTTTGAAAAGTTCTTCAACCAGGAAGTCTCAAGAATTTCTGAAGACTATTTGGAATTTTCAAAAGAAGTGTGAAGACTGCTCGTGTGTGTGCGTCAGTTCTGTCACAACCTGACAATTTCACATAAAGTGTTCTGAAAGCAGATGAGCCTTAAACATGAGAAGATACAGCAGTTTGAATGGCAACAGCAGAACATGTCAGTGATGAAAAAGCAAAGCAATTTAAAAGGAAAATGTAACTACATCAGACTTGAGTAGCATTCTTGCCTTACCATTCGCATGACTAGTAGGCACTCACTCACTCACAGTGTCAGGTTTAGAGGTCTTCTCATCCATCAGCTGAAATAATAATTTTTCATCTGGCCTAAGAATTCAAATTTGTTCAGCCTTTCACAACAGAGGCTTATTTTTTCCCCTCATAAAATAGCACCCAGGAATACACAACAAATTTGCAGTGTATTTGTGAAAACCTTTCCAAATCATCTGATGCTTATGAACATTGATTATTCAAGCAGTTAGTTTCAAACATTTTACAGTGTATTGAACCTCAATGACACTAGAGCAGGAACACATCTGTGCCTTCTTTAACACCTCTTTTTAGAGTTCTGGAAGAAAAGGTCTGTGTTTGTACATAACAGATGTTCTGCCACAGAACTGTGATAGGCAACTATCACAAAGGCAGTTCACACTGCACTGGGATCTAACCCAGTCTGTCTCATGATGCCATGAGGTATCTACCCAGCACTAAGACAAATATTTTACTTTTGTCTGTTGCAAAGACTATTACATTAACAGAGAAGATGGCAAAAATTACAAATATAAAGAGAGCAGAAATTAGATTTTTAGCAATACAATTCCATAAGATGGTGCAAAAAGCACCTACTAAGTTCTTTGCTTCTCAAAAAAAGCAATTTTAAGTGGTCATTGATTTTTAAGTTTTGGATTGCTTATCCTGGAGCTTAACCATACCACACTAATCAGATATACATATGCTGACATTTAAATAGGTATTTACAGAACTTGATGCTGCTGATATTTTACAAACTAAGAGGGGGAATAAGCATAATCAATTTTTTTAAATACTTCTGTGCAAGAAGTGATTTAAAAAAACATTGTTGGTGTTTTATATTGCAGCATTGAGCATTTATTAGTTACTTTGCTGGCATTGGATAATATGACCAGAGCTTCCTGCTGACCTGGATATGCTTCAAGTTTGTGCATGCACAAATGCAATCTCACAACCACCTTAGGCCGCTCTTTTAAAAACACCCCATCAATTCAGTCATTCTACAGACATTCAGAGTACTTCAAAGTCCAGTTAAATAAGAGATCCTAGAAGCTATTTTGGATTAAAGTGCATCAGAGACATGAGTTAGCAGCAGGCCTGCTGTCACCCAGCTGCATAGCTGCTGAGGAAGGAGTAGAACATGGGCAGCTTCAAGCGCTGCTGGTCCTTGCGGCACCAGGCGATGACATTCCCGTCACTGTTGGCCGTGAACAAGTGGTGACCGTCGCAGGAAAACGTAAGGCTGCCAAACAAGAAAAGACTCTATTTTTATACCACATGTGGCTATTTATAGTGCTAAGGGACATTAAAAGCCCATGAGAGTTCAGCCAACAAAGATCAGCTGTCAGGGGAGGCCCAGAGCCTACATTAACGTAGCAATGTTTGCATACACCTGCTTATCCATTTGTACCCAAACTGGCTGAACTACAGCTTTGGCCAGTGCTTCAACACCCCGTATGGCTTCATACTCATTTCTTGGCAGTGTCAGAAAAAAGGGCAGGATCAGGAGCAAAATCCCACCCTCTTCCCTTCTGTTTCTGAAAGGAAGGATTTTCTACAACAGAGCTCAGTGCCCTCTGAACTTGCTTTGCTGACAAAGGCAGAAATTAAATCCATCAGATTTCATGGCACAGCACAGGACTTTTGTTCAGATGGGTATTTCTTGAGCTATTACAGGGCTAGTAAAGCCCTTCAGTCATGCCATGGGTAATAATGTCAGAGAGCATGAAGGTCAGCATCCATTTTCTGTCACATTTAAGCAGGATACTTTAAATTACTCAATAGCTACTAAATTGTTATCAACAAGCTTTGTGAAATATGCTGCTCAAAGGAAGTAAAAAAGACAAGAACTGCTGTATTTTGTATTTCTAACAAAAAAGGTAGCTTGGATTTTAAATGGTAGTTCACCAACAGTCAAAAATTTTCAGAGTAATTTGCTACTATGCTAACATTTAGATAAGAGAATTTTGGCCTAACTCTAAGACCTCTGTGCAGATTACCGTACCACTGGGGATATCAAAGACTCAATCCTTTGACCATATTCTGAAAACACTTTGGCACAAGAATTCTGCTCATATAAATCAAGGGGACTCAGAGAAAACTAATTACACAAGCACTCCAAAATGGCAGCTTCCAGGCTACTCTGAGTTTTTCCCTTTCTCTACCATTTCCCTCCAGTATCAGAAAAAATGGTGAGAGAAAAGGCAGTATTTTCATTTAATTTTGAGGAAGAAACACTCTGTCTATTTAAGTCTGACAAAGTTAAGCTTATCTCATTTTAATGCAGGTTCTGAGGAAAAATATTAAATTTAAAACCAGGAGGAATAGCTATTGTTCAGTTTTCAAGGAAATCCTGCTAATTTCCATCTGCCAGCAGCAGAAGCTAATTATTACTGTCATTACAAATACAGTACACTTGTGCTCACTTTGCTTTCATGAGTAATTAGTAGGTTTGCATTGCTCTTTTTAGACATGGGTGTTTGCCTCCTATTTTCATGTTCAAAACTCAAGACTTTTTGTTGTGGGTTTGTTTTTTTTTTTTTCCCCCCAAAGAGAAAAATGCATTCATTGTATACTTAAGATCTTTTTACCTTACAATAGGTTTGGCTGACTTTGAAAATGTTATTTCTCGTACTGGCTTCAAGTCCCACGTACTCCACAGTCTGAAAGAAAGAGACATTTTTCTTCACACTTGCTTTTACAAATATTTCAGTGATAAACAATCTATTTAGCAACTGCTAAGACTGGGAGCTGAGTAACAGCTTGTCCACGTTTTTTAAAGCCAAATACCAGCATGATGTTTGGCTACAGGCTCTCAAACTGTGAGCCTAAGTTATAGAGCATTTTAATAAATAAACATTTCAAACGTTTACCTTACAACTCCATTTTCAAGGCCCCCTGCAATCACATTGACAGACACACCTTCAGGCTGGTTAGAGAAAGCAACAGAGCAAATACTTTCCCTGCAGTGCACGTGTCCAACAAGATCACCATTAACTGTCCAGAGTCTCAAATCACTGCCTCCTCCAACTGCAACAAAACACAGCATGGGAGTATTAAAAAATAAATTTAGACCACAGTTAAGTCTATAATACTTAAATATTCTGTGGCAAAGAATTCAGCTTCTTGAGAGCTCATAAGGTTTGCATGACTGAGTGGTGTCTGCAATTACTTCTCTCTGTGACAGGAAGCACACAAACCACCAAGCCACTGCAGCCCTCACATTTATTTAGAGAATATTTTACTTACAAAACACTGTGTGAATTTACTTTTAATGACCAATTTTTATTACTAACAGTGAAGGCACTAAGATGGAATTCATACTAGGTATTTAAGCAGTTGATTCTCATACCTTGGCTTGCATTTTAAGCAAAACACTTGAAAAATAGCAAGCACAGTTCTCTTAATTTGTTACCTGGCATTATTTGACTCTATCAAAGAATTAATAACCCTATTACTGCTTTTGTCCTAAAATGAATTGTCTTAAAAGGAAATTTAATGTTCCCTTACTAATTAAAGACTGCAATGTTTTGCAGAAAAAAAAATTCATTTGTGAGCTATAGAAATGGACTTGAAAGTCTCCAAGTAAGTTTAAAAATCTAAGTACTAGGTTTCTGAAACTGCCAGAATAATGTCCCCTTGCCCGTGCTCTGTAGTACACTGTACTCTCCTGAAGAACTTTGTCAATAAATCTCTGTCAAAATAAACACAGCCAACATCACAAAAGTGTGAGTCTCTCAGGCATCTTTGTAATTTCAAGTCTTTTTATAAAGAGACCAAGCTTTTGGCCTTTGTATCTCTACATTAAATTCAAACACCTGCCTAATCCTCCTGGAGAAATTCGTATGTTACTATGTTAAAAAAAAAAAAGCAAACTGTTGCTCCTGTATGACTGAATGAATCCTCAGATGATTAATACACATTCAGTAACTAATTTAATTACAAGTCTCATGATTTATTGGGTCTGCAAGTCAAAACAGTTTTCTTGACTGACAAATATACCTGAATCACAAACTGTTGCGATATCACCAGTGGTTTCACTAGCTGAAACTGCAGTCACAGGACTCTTGTGTCCAGCCAGACTCTGGACATAGCACAGCCTGAAGAAAACAAAGGGAACAAGCCTAAATTTCAGACTCAAAAGCAGAAAAGGTCTTTTGAGGAAAATATTAAAAAGAGCTACATTAATTTCAATCAACATTTTGCTCAACTACGTTATTTTTTATATTCATTATAAAATTTTAGCACCTTTTATGAGAAAAAGCAGTAAGGGTTATAAGTATCTTATTTCCACAATAAGATATACACAGAGCAAATTCAACTTCAAAAGGGCAAAGATACCCAAGAGTGGGAAAATCTGCATTTATAAGAAAGTTGTGGAAAAGAATTACATATATACTTCTACCTGTTCAAATCCCATATTATGCAGGTTCCATCTTTGCTGACACTTATCATTATACTGTATGGTTTGCACACAAACAAGCTTGTTATTTCTGCTGTGTGTCCATACAGATGGACTTGTGACTCCATTTCTATCTCTGAAGGCTGAAAAACAGCAAGATAAAACAAAATCTTATGAAAAAGAAAACTAATGTCTCTTTCTTTAAAAAAGATAAGCCTAGTTTAATTCTTAGATTTCAAAGAATGGTTCCCATTGCTTTCAATATCATCATTTTAGCAACTATGTTCATGCTTTATTATGTTTAACGCTTTATAATGTGACAAGACAGACATCATTAATGTTCAACTTTTTGCTTCCAGTGCTTTAGCCTCAGCAAATATATTGATATGATCCAATGAACTGAAATGAGAAACTACTGCAGTTCCAACTCAATTACGCACCTCAAAGTCAGCTGATTTGTTTTCTGCAAGACTGCTCTTTCCATACGACAGTGAAATGACAGTTCTCAATATTTTAGCATCTAGTGAAAGCACTTGGAAACATAAAAGGAAAATCCAGCTCAGAAGCTGTCACTCTCTGTACAGCAAATTATACTAGGAATTCCTCAAGTTGGTGCCAAGTTCTTCAATGATACCAAGTTGGAAAAACATGCAGGAAGTAGAGTTTAAATACAGAAATTGCTAGGTAAAAATTAATGCAGCAAAATTTAACACCAAACAACACTTTTTATTCAAGTTATATAATTTGAAATTATTCAGACTTCCTGAAAAGTGGCTAAGTTGAAAGAGCTGCTTAATCAGAATGCTAATGCTTTATTTAAGACAACTTGCTGTACAGAGATTAGAATAATCTTTGTAAAGGAAGAGAACAGTTTTCTGCTTGTTTCCTCACATGTCAGAGCACATTATCTGCATTTTTGTAGGAGGGTACAGGATGCCTACCAATAGCAAGTCTACAAAAAAACTTGGAAGTTCAAGCACACAAGATAAAAGTATACATATGCTCAACTCACAAGTTGTAGAAAATTTACATGTCTTTGCACAAAATATAATCTGTGTAATACTGAAAAAAGCAATGCACTGTCTGACAACAGAAAGACCTGCTGGTTTGCTCTTGCTACTGAGCATCTCATCCATGTAAGACATTTATGAAAGTACCCAGGTGTCATTCTCAATGACACCTCACATAAAAATCCTTCTTTAATTCTTTCTCAGTTAATAGAAAACAATGATACCAAAATTTTCTATAACAGCAACAAACAAGACTTGTGTTTTTATGAAGTTTGATAACCCTTGATTTTGATAACCCCCTGATTTTGATAACCCTTTTTTTGTGTTCCTCCCACTTATTTTAGAGCATTTCCACTTGATCTGCATTTCAACACCTGAACTGAAAGCAGCACCCACCTTTAGCAGCTTCTCTTAACCATTCTAATAGCAATGGCTTATTGATTCTTATTGTGACAATGTTGCAATAAGACAAGCTGGAATTCTAACACCAACTGTATTAAGTTATATTAAGTTCTTATACAAGTTATGAAATAGGTGTTTCTCATTCCTGAAGTGTTGTTCCCTTCTTACTTCCCTCTTTTTAGGTGAGAGCCCCTAAAATGGTATCTAGAAGTGGGAAAACCTGCACATATGTATCTACCCTTAAACAGCAGCTCTTTCTGCCTACAGCACTTGAGTGGGGAACTGAAATGATCACTTCCCAGTTTTACTCCAACAAGTCCTTCAAGAGCACTCTGTTTGCAGGACTCCTCTAAGAGTCAGCAAGTGAAGGCTGAGGTAATTATGTACAAGCAGACACCTGTGGCTGAGGGTGTCATGCAGGTGTGACTTATTGTCATCACAGTGTCAATGCAGTACTTCATGGGATTTTGACCATTGTAAGGCAAGGAAAAACAGAGCACCTGAAGCACAACATGGAGGCATTTTTTAATTCTGACAGCACGCCTTTGAGTTCCCATATCCAATTAACATGATATCTATTTCATCCTCATGCATGGCATTTATACAAATGTGAAACAGAGCAAAATATTCATGTTTCAAGTACTGCATTGAAACAAACTGCTCACATTATCGCTGATCAGCTGACAAGATGGACACAGAGCAGATGTCAGGAAGCACATTTGCATTCCCTGCAGCCCTAACTTGGGTAAGTGACTCAACAACAGGAGCTACAAAATCGACACAAGGACCCTCTGCCTGGGGCACATAAAACTGTCAGTGCTGAGAAATTCAGCAAAGATGGTCTCAAAGAACATCATCTGTGCAGATGAACAAAAATCACTTGTTTCTAGGAAACAAGGAACTCCAGAATCATAACCCCACTAACTAGAATTTCTTTTCAGCTTTGCAGAAGGCAAGTATATTTAATTTCTATTTTTAAAAAAATTTAACTGGACTCCAAGTCTAAGTACAGATTATTTACAAGTTCACTGTTCTGGGGAGCAGTTAAGGTGCCTGCATTAAGATCCAGCTAACTAAAGCTTGCAGGCTTCAACCTCTACTTTATTTTCTGTACCCAAAGTGCTACTGAGCTTAGGAAGTATGAGTGGCAGATCACCAGAAACTGGGTGAAAGCCAAGGGGAAAATTTTTTTAAAAATCACTGTGTTTATGCTCTTCTTAGTCTAAGCATCTGCTGTTTGTCACTACTCATGCTAATGTAGTGATTCAAGAGTATCAAGGAGTACAATGCCACAAATGTTTGCTAATGCCTGTATCAAACTACATCTAGGAAATCAGTTTAGTTGAGTTGTTGCTCGGGGTAATCCTGCAGAGACACCTAAAATGGGCTGTTAGGCAAGTGCCTACTCTTTGTTAAACCTACAGAGAATAGAAGTTACCACTAAACAAAGTATGGAAGCTTCAAAAGTCAGTCAGAATCAGATTTTAAATTTGGAGCTCCATTTGTGCTTTCTATTTTTTTCTATTTATACCATAATTATTAGCAAACAGTATCAAGGGAGTTTCTACTACTCTCCGTATTTTCCACTAGCAGATTAAGTAATGCAAGTTACTTTCTCCCTTCCCTACTCACAACTTTTCCCCTTGGAGAATATGACAAAGCAAAGAGGCTTGGTGGTTAATATATACACTGTCTGAGAATTCATCCTGGCTCTCTGTAGTTTAAATGCCTTTCGCATTTGAATAATTGTTTACTTTGGGGAACTGCATTCCACAGTTTCAGTTAAAACATTGAGAGGCTTTGTCTCCTTCAGAGAAAAAGTTACTCCTTAATGCAGGGAGCTTCACAGTGCCAGAGAGCTTCAGTTCCAAGCCCTGGCCTGAACACAGAGCTGTACATGTTGTGCATTCAGGTGATGGGGCTGTTGGTGTGAACAACAGCTTAAGAAAAACACACAAATGTGCTGAGATGTCAGAGAAGCCTTCAAAAATAAATACTAAAAATGCATGTAATTTTTTAAGCAATTATCCAGAATATGTCTCTTTTTCTCATTTTTTCTGTAAAAAAAAAAAAAGCCTTTAATAGTGAATACACCTAAATCCTTAACGATGAATTCTATCCAATGCAACTTACCGTATTGCTAGTGAATCTGTTCATATATGCTGTGATGACACCGGATTTACTACCTGTGAACAGCTGACAACTGTCTGGCACCCAAGCACAACTTGTTACCTTGAAAAGACAAAACAAAGCCAGAAAAAATTGAAACTGAAAAACTATTCTAACTGCTGGTTTAATTATGCCACAGCATTTGGTCAAACTGATTCTTTATTAGTTATCCTAAGAAAAGCCATGTAAAACATCTAAAAAACTAAAGAAATCCAAGAGCTAAAATACAGCTGCTCTATGTTATATTTGTTACTATGTCAGGAACAAAATAAAGAGAGAGTTCTATGTAGCCTGGAATTCACAGCTAAAGAGCAGTGAACTAGAGCAGACTTCAAGATCTGCAACTGCATCAGCCACCAAAAATCTTTTTGGCAGGATCTTATCAATCACTGGCATATGAAAGACATAATATTGCATTCCCTAGCAATCTTTTAGACTATCTTTTTCAAATGGATCCTAAACTACAGTGGAGTTGTTCTTCTAACATGAAGCAACTGTATTTTTTTTCTGTATTGATTTTTCTTGGGACAGAACTTAAACTTTTTAAAGCAATATTCTATAGGAAGGGGAAGCTACAAAAATCAAATGAATCAAAAATTAAATGAATTCAAAAGGAACCTTTATCTAGTACAGGAAAACAACCAGGAGCAAGATACAGTGGAGCCATAAGGAACACATTCCAGAGGAAATAAAAAAGATGAAAAGAAATTGTGATTGGATGCTCATCTACAAAAAAAAAAAAAAAAAACTAAAGCAAGAGTACCTACTGCTGCCAAGTTAAGCCACTTAAACAACCAGTATTAAACTAAAGAGCAAGACAATGATTCTTTTTACCTGATGGAGCTGTGAGCTCTGTATAAAATTGACTGGAGGTTCACTTTGCTTGCTTTTCAGTCGTAAAATGTTATCGGCATATCCCCAGCTCAGGATCGCTGACCACTGAATGTCAGTGCTGTGCATGCTCCTCACGCCTGAAGGAGCCACATGAGATGTGTCACATCACAGCAAGACTCAATCACTTTAACAGCCAACAACAAAAGTCTCTGGTGCATGCTTTATCACAAGCTAAAATATCAACCCCCCCCCCACTCCCCCAAAAGTTTCAAAATAAGATATTTTCCATTAGGCTACATAATCTGTAATGTGTTATAAACAAACACAATTTCCAGAGACCGAATGAACATTCAGTCTTCTCCAAAGACAGTTTGCAACCTGGACAAAACTTTTTTGAAGAACATTTTCTCTGTTCTTGAGAACAGAGAAAAGGGGAAGGGGCAGACAATACTTCCCAGCTAGAGAAATGATTGCTCATAACTTCAAGGAGAATGTTGATTAAATGTGATTTATTTTTAGAAAACCTGCCCTAGAATATGCTACCAAGAAAACAAAAGAGATTGTGAGAACCTGTTGGTACATTCTCAACAAGAATCCCTCCAAGAAGTTTAACTGAAAGCAGAAGATGCTTCACCTCTACTTTTTTACTGTTAACTTTTCTCATTGTCTGCCTCTAAAATCCATTTCATAAGTTTTCCTTTCTGCTGCCACAGGAGATTTTTCATCTGTTCTTCAGTTCTTGGACTCAATCTGCTGGCAAGTTCTAAAATTAAATCCTCATGCTTCAGTCACTTCAATGAAAAATATGAACTTAATTACAGAATGCCTCTACTGTAGTTTTGAAAATTACAAGTAAAATCCACCCGCCAGTAAAGATACCGCACACGTGGAAGCTGTTAATGGAATCGTAAATTAATCTTTGGCAAAAGCAACTAAGCTTGGGAAGTTTGCTGAAGAACAATAGTAGCATTAGATTTAATTTTTCCATGGCTCATTTCACATATGTTGTGCATATAGAGAATAAGCACAAATTCATACCTTGCTCCTTGCTATATATCATCAAAAGGCAAAACTTGCTGGACAAACCACAGATAGCTTTAGTAGGTAAAGCCTGGAGAGAGCCAAACCTTTCTCCGTGTGGTTGGCTAAAGCAGACAACAGGGTCTGGAGCACTTGGGGAACCAACGTATTCTCCCCACTTCAAGCCTTTTATCCATGGTAATGGACTCTAAAACAAGCACAGATAAGGTTCAAATTATAGAATTTTCAGAAAAAAAATCATTTTATTAGTAATGGAGAATGATTCATGTCACTTTCCTGTAAGCAATTACCTGTAAGGACAGCTGAACTATTTATTCTAAAACCACTAGAAAGATGAATTCAAAGCACTGCAGTACCATCAGTTAAACTGTTAACTTTAAGGTAGTTCTATTACATCTTTAAAGGCATAGACAGCAAGCTTATAGTTCAGGTAGTTTAGTGAAAAATACAGATTTCTCTAAATCCAAGGATTCAGTTTCTGACTGGACTTCAGCAAAAACAAGTGTCTGAAGTGAAGAAAATTTAATTGTCCTACAGGCAGTAAAAAAGCTGAGGATAGAAGAAAACACAGTATGTGTTTGCCTGCTGTAGGTCTGCACATAGATTCCACAATTCATCACTGAAAGTATGAAACTGGTTAAGTGAAATGCTTTCCAACACCTGTTTGCCAAAACCAAGATAAACTCAGATCTCAGTTTACACAAAATATCACAAATATATGAAAGTAATTTTCACTATCACTTTCTAATTTTGTGTATTTTCTTTACAGTACTATATAGCAAGTAGCACTTTTAGGGAGGAAATTCTAAGCCAAGGGTACAGGGTACAATAATTGCAGCATAGGAATAGTAATTAAACCATCTTGCAATTGAAAATTACATACTGGATAAATTATTTCTTTCGTGTGTTCTCTGGTTTCTCTGAAAGCAAACTGCACTAGTAATCCCATGGCAGCAGGAAGTTCTCCTTCCATGATAAGCCTGGATCCAGGTCTACTAACATGTGCTGCATGGAACAGCTGGCGAGGTGTTTGCCCATATGTTTTTATCATTGTTTCAAGGGCTCTTCTCTGAACAGGATCTTCAACAGCAGAAACATCCATCCCAAAATAAGTCTACAGGGAAAAAAGAAAGGGGAGGATCAAGAATAAGCTTGTCAGGTTTGTCTTTGGGAAAGATTTTGCAACACATACACACAAATTCAGAGGCAGACTATTCAGTTGTTTGCTTAAGGGGTGGACCAGAAACCATCCCACAGTGACAGTGCAGATTAAAGAGTCACTGAAAACAGCGACCTTGTCACCTCCTCTTTATTGGAATAAACTACCACTTTGAGGTTTATCATATAAGCTGCTCCTACATATATGCCATGACTAATTTCTGACAGAAAGGTTTTCTTTGAGACCTTTACCAATCTGCAAAACTGGAAGGGTTGCTGATGATAAACAAAAGAATTGGAAAGAGTTGGAGAAGTTTCTTTTCTTTACCTCCTTTTAACAAGCATATTAAAGCTCTCTTTTGGGCTAAGTAAGGAGAAAGAAACCTCATACTTCAAGAGAGTGGAAATTATTTCCTTCTACTTGTCTTTTTCATGCCTCTCCAATTGTGCACCTCACACTTTTCCTCAGTCACACCAAAGGCCTTGACTTTTCACTTTAAAAAATGACCAACACACAATCTTAACATTTGATGCTCAGGGTACAAACCAAATCAATACTTAAGCACAAAAAGAGGAAAAGAAAGGGAAGTATTCAGATGGATACTTGAAAAAGCCATCATTGCCAAACACTACTGTTTTATTAGCTTTTCCAGCCATAGAACAAACACTAAAACCATGACACATTTGAATGCATTTAAAACCAGGACCACCTGCTGAGCAAACCTTGTGATAGTAAGGAATGAAGCTAAAGAGTACAATCCAAGATATCCATGTTATAATTAAGTAGTGAAACTCTGCAAGTGTTTACATTAAATGAAGACTTATTTGAAATGAAATTTATTGTGGAGAAAAGTGCTCATCAGAGGGACAGAACACAAGACATACAGAAGTAAAACACAAAGAGCCCAGGACAATCAGAACTATTTTAATCCTATCTAAAGCTGCAACACCACCTGCTTAAAATAAATGCTTTTAAATTAGGCAGCAGCAGATACACACAGTTACAATAATCAGACTATTGCAAGCCACTGCAAACAACTGTCCATTGGGTCTAAACCCCAGACCTGATCGTCCCCCACACTTAGCTCAAGGCAAGAAAGAAGACCAGCAATTCACCAAGTCTCACAATACTCACTGGGATCTTAAGTTCAATGTTGAAATGGTTAAACCTTTTCTTATTCTTCAATACTTCATGAGTGAGGGATCTTGTTTCATGCTGGACATTTTCCAAGCAAGTCAGACCAAACTCTCCCCAATTAAGCTACTAAGGACAATGAACAAACATACTGCTTAACAAATACTTACTGCAGGATGAAAGACATTAATAGCCTGAACAGAGGCCTTGCCTTTTTGCTTATAACCAAACACCAAGTCAATCCAGTGACAGATTGTCTGGGAAACATGATCAGACTCCAAAGCCTGACGATGAATCAAGATGAACAGACGAGGATCATTACGGGCCCAAGGTGGAAGATTGACATGGTTAACTCTGTCACCATTTTGACGCACTCCAAAATCAAAACCTGGAATCAGGGGAATGAAAATTCCAACATTTTAGTTGACAGAAACTTCAAAAAGGTCTATAGGGTTGTACAAAATTAAACAATTAAGCAGAGTGATTAACAATCAACAAAGCAGCATCATTAGCAAGTCCATCCAAAACACATTCCGCTGTACATACTCATTCAAATGGAAAAATGAGAAAACAGCAAACTCCTTTGCCCCACTGACAAAATTAGGGAGAAACTTAGCTTAACTCCTACACAGCAGCTTTTTTAGAATATCCCACAAATTTGTGCCAGGTTTCTCCCATACATCTACTACTTAGCATATTCAGCCAAGGGATATAAATGTTCTCAGTTTCAACCCATAAGCTCAATCATACAACTCTTTTGGGTACATGGTTTTGTTGTCCTCTTAGTATACCTTCTCTGTTTACTAGAAAGTCGGGAAGGTAGAAAAATTCTGGTATAAGCTCCTTTACGTCAGTCATTGATTCATACGAAGAGAGTCGCCAGGTTGTATTGGTAGAGTGAAAAGTTCTGTCTGGGATGTCAAAACTTTGATCTGCAAAGAAATCCAAACTCAATTGTTACACTAATGATGGACACTAACAGTTGCACATCTGCAACTTCACGTAGTTAACTACTCTCCAGTTAGCTGAGAACATTTAGAATTCTCTTATCTCAATTGCTATGTGTTACACATGGACTGCAAGTCAAATAAAGGTCAGATTTTTATGCTATAGAAACAAAGGTATACACATCAGATGAAGAGCTTTATGGTCCAGCTTGATAATTTCAGGAATTGATCTACTGTTAAAGCACACCAGATTTAATTTTAATGAGCTCAGCTGTTTGGAATTGCAAAATTATGCTAAGTAGGGCAAAATATAGCAACCCTGGGTCATTGGAAAAAGGCCCAGATGTGAAAGGCAAGTGCAAGCAAATGTAACCTTACCTTGATAAGCTAAAAACATTTTAGTAAAAGGTGGCAGCCTAACTAGGAAATGAAGCACAGTTCCACTGTTAGAGTAATGAGATCCATAGTGATATGGTTGTACAGGGGGCATTGGATCATCTTCTCGTGCTCCTTTACGGTACTCTTCTTCTAAATACTAGAAAAATAGTAGAGAAAAAAAAGAAAATCAGAATCCTCCTCCTTAGATGCATTCCAACAACAAAAAGAAGACCTTGCCTAAACTGTTTAGGAATAAACTCTCAAACTTTTCAGGAACATACATTTAAAAGTTATTTGGAATCAAAAACACTTTTAAATGTCTTAAGACACACAATCACTTCTACGATCCAGTTAGGTATTGAAGTCTTTAGTCAGTTTAAATGATCTATTTTTCCATAATTTATTACTTTTGCTTTTCCCCACTCCTCCCTCCTGTTTTCTAACAGAGCAGTCATGAAAAAAACAGTATTTGCAGATAATACACTAGACCATGGTGACACAGAGAAGTTTGAAAGTCCAGCTGCAGATGCTTTAATACTCCAGTATGTTGCTATTTCCTACAGCCTTTAAAACACGTTAAAAAAAAAAAAGCATCATTATCATAGTAGGGCATGTTAAAATAACAGAGTATGTGAGTGGAAACAGCCTTTCAGTTATCAAACAGAACAAATAGCTACACATGCCACCAAAATAATGTCAACTAAACAGCAGTAAATTATATTCCTGATCTTTAGGGTTTTTTAAATGCATACATGTTCCTATATGAGGTGGTACCCATTTAAATTTCTCAACAGTATCACATGGATAGGCTAAATTGATTTATAATTTCAGGTACAGGAACAGACACAAGTTCCAAGCATGTTACAAAACAATTTCCAGGAAGTACTTCTTGGAAAATACACTGGAAATAAGAGTTCTGTAGCCAAGAAACACTGTATTTGTGGTTTCTTCTTCCCGAATAAACTACAGAAACTAAAGCCACTGTGTCATTTATACATGGGACAAAGGGAAGAAGAAAAAGTTATCCAAATTACCTTGTAAGTATCCACATAACGATCCTCTTTTTCTTTAGACTGCACAGCTATTGGTTTGACCAGGTTTCTGCAACAGAAGCAGTATTGATATGTTGTAATTTTCATTACAATATTAATTCATATCATTTAATAATACAATATAAAGAATAATGCCTTTTATATCATGAAAAGGACAAGGAAAACATAACATTTTTCAAGAAAGTTCAGAAAAGAAAAAAGCAACTTTTAGTTAGTGCTGAAGGCAAACTCAGATCCACAGCACAGTAACAGGCAAGCAAATGCCAAGTGCCTCAGTCAAATCATCCTATAAAGGCAGACTTAGTGCACACAAATGTTAAATCAGCCTAACAGAAATTTATTAGGGTGGTACAATTCACTCAAATCCTTTCACAATGAAGAATGTAATTTTGTAACTGTCCAAGTAATTTAAAATATATTTCCTTTTCTATTTAAGTTTTGCTAATTGGCCTGGAAGTCTGTAATCATATGAATTTAAACATACAGCTTCTATGTTAAACCTGTGAACTATACACATCCTATTAGGACAGTGTGAGTCCAATACATTGCATTTGCATCTACACACCTCTTTTATTTCAATATCCCAGGCAAAGCAGCCACTTACTGTAAAAGCCCAAGTTATTACAGATGAGGCTGGCCCTGAATAGTGCCATTTGTGTGTGTGTGCAGTTTAGCACAAGGAAGCTAAAAAGCTATATAGGGTGATCAGTTCAAGTATTTGGAAAAAAAGGGTTTCAGGCATTTCATATTACCTATATACTGAGGGATCATTTAGGTCCAGCGTTTCATTGGTGTAGTCAGAAAGTATAAAAGGAAATACTGGATATTGCATGAGATCATTGAAGGAACGGCCCGCATGTTTGTTTAAATGAGTCAGATATTCAAAGTTAGTAATCTGTCCTGTGCACCACAGGTGGGTCAAAGCAGTAATGTTTCCATATTCCAAAAGGTTAGGCAAATTGTTAGTCAAGATGTTGTGGTACACATCATCACGGACCTAGAAAAAAATACCACACATTTAATCATACAGTTTAAAAGGTTAAAACTACCAAGACTAAGTTTCTCTCATTTTACATATTCCCAGATATCTGCTGTAACAGAATAATGTCTAGTATAATTAAGATTCTTTAATGCCTTAATAGATCAGAGATGTGTTTTACAACATGCCTATGATTGTCTAGAAGCTTAACTGAGAAGTTCTTTCAAAGGTATTAGGCAGAATTTAATTAGTCCATGCAACAGGTCTCCTTAAAAACTAATGCATGAATATACATGTTATAAAGACACAGCAAAATGCTTTGGTGCATTACTCTGCACTGATGCCACAGTACCTTTGTATTATCGAAAGCCAAGAGTAAAGTTCTGCCATTTGTTAGGAAGATTTCCACAGCATTGTCTCTTAACTGCCACCAGCGCTTATGAACTTCCTTAATTTCCTCATAGGTCCAAGAAAATGATGCTGGTTCAGTTTCTCCATGAAAGCTCTGCAGAATTTGCAATTTAAAAGTGATTTTAAATAGTGGATTTTCCAAACTAGAAACCCTTCAATGCAGCCAGTTTATAACAATACAGCATATCATAAGGCAAACTTTAATTTTAATGCAATGCTTTAATACTTTGTTGTGATTTTCTTTAGCTACTTTCCCCATCCTCCACTCTCCTCAAGGCAATGGGTAGAACATCACACATGCTCCTCAGCTGCTCCAGCTCCCTATCCAGCACTAGCAGGCAATGCCACATTGGCTCTTAAGCCAAAATACAGGAGAGCTAATCAGAGCAAGCAAAGCTTTGTTGTGAATCCCAGCTCAGTTCTGTGAAGGACAAACCACATGAACTATCTGTTTAGTAGATGCAAGGAAGAGCGCTGTCAAAGCAGTTTAAATCTTTCAGGATTGTAAACCATATCTTGATTACTTTTACATGTCTGTTGGATGAATAAACAATTTATACATGAGTCTTTCTACATCAGAAGGATTAGGCCAGTTCCCATTTCCTTCATGAAATAGTCCTCTTGGATAAGGGAGGAGCTAGAACATCATACACAGTGTAAAATTCAAGATTCAGATGCTGTGGAGCACAGCACAATTCACAAACTTGTGAGTTTCTTCACTTCATAGTGCTCCAGCTTCCACTTAGGCAAGTTCTCAGGTGCAGATCAACTCTGTGCATTTGCTGATGAACTTGAAGCAATGGAAGCTGCAGAAGCCTCCCCCATCACCCCTTCCTCATTCCCTCTCAGTCCCAGGCCCACATCTTTCCTGTTTTCTTCGGTCACCACCAATTCCACAGCCAGGGGCAACAGAAGCAACACAAATGAAATTAATCAGTTTGGTTGGCTTTGTCCAGAGATCTCTAACTCTAGTACTACTGCCACTGAAAGTGCTGAAGAAGAAAGCTACTCATGGCCATAGTCTGGAAAAATTAAAGCTGGACAATATGTTCTAACACTTACCGAATTTTCAATTGTGTCTGAAGCATTATCTTCTACAAAATACATGCCACATTTTCCTACAGTAAAAAACAGTTATGAAAAGGTACATATTGCACAATGCATTTTTGGGTTCTATAAACAGTATTCAAGAGTAAAGAATGCTAAGAATAGCACCTGGGGCAAGACAGTACTTGACAGAAATACAATTTATCATTCCACATCTTTTAGTAAGTGGTCTGCAGATCTGAAAACTCAATGGCAATTCAAACAGCACTCATGCAAACAGTAAAGAAGAAAGGCAAAACTGACATATAAAGTATGTAATCCACAAGAAGGCAGGCAACAGCTCAATTACTTAAAAAAATTAGTCAGGTTTATATAGACAGCAGAATCTTACACCAAAAATAAATTTATAAAGACTGAAAATTCTACTTACCTAGCAACAGTTCACCAGCAGTCTCTCTAGAAGGTGCTACACTTATACATCTTCGATTAACTCTGAAATATTTCAAAGTGGAAATGCTTATGGATTATGGTAATGCCTATCCTTATAGATTTATGTACCTTTCAGCAGACCTAAAACTGACCTAAAGCCAACAGTCTCCAAGGTTACAGTTGAAGAAAAACTGTCTGATGTGACAAATGGTTTATATCCCAAAGAAGGAAAAAAAAATAGAACCTCAACTTTCTAGACTTGCTCATTACTCTATTTTGCATGTACATTTCTTTGCATGTTCTCTGCAGTTATTTGAGGCTGTATTAGTGCCTGCAACAGGTGGCAAATTGGCACAACTGCAGAGTTGAGTAACACAATGATAAAAGCAGAGAGGATGAAAACACAATTTGCTTTTGAACACTGATGGAAAGACCTACCAGATCTTAGATATCTAGGGCAGTCAGTCATACTAAGTGAAAATCAGATATCCCACCGGGTTATCCCACAGAAGTCCTATCCACACCACACCAGATGGTATTTGGTAGCTCTAGCATTTTGCTTTTGAGTAAAGCAAAAAGCCTACTATTTTTGACACTTGTCTCATTTCCAATTTCATTTTTAAAAAAAAATATTTGTTTAGACAAAAAAGTGACAACTGTTTCATTTGATTGGGAAATGCTAGGAAAGGGAAGCAAAAGTGTTATCCAAAATTCACCTTATATGTTCACTTGCAGCTTTGTCCTTTACAGTAGAGGAATGAGAAGAATGTGTTTTGTCTTCAAATAAGTAAGACAATGGAGTTTTAATCACACCTATAAAGAAATCACAAATAATAAGGTACTAACAGTCATTACAATTCAGACATCACACTACACTCAGCAGAGAAGATGTTTTAATTACCTTCTTGTTTTTGCCTGTCTGGGAGAAGGTATTTGTTTGGAATAGTTAGGTAGCACCTCTGCAAGCGGCGCCTCTCTCTGTTTGGGCCCTCTGTTGGATCCAGTTGCCAAGAAGTTGGGTAATAGACTGGGTCATACCAGAGTGCTCTGACAAAAAAAAAAATGTTAGGAGTTTGGCAGCAGAGGCAGAAGATGCACTTATTCTGTTCTTCTTTAACTAGAAGAAAGATAGAAGTTGCATAGTAGTACACAGGGCAATTATTTCTGAAAGAGTATTAAAAGACTAAATCCTGTAGTTTATTTTCATGTACTATTCCACTGAATGACTTCTTACAAGCTACCACTGTAAGACTATTCTTGAAGTGACTCACTCTAATAAAAACAGCAATACAATGCATCCAACATTATTTTGAAGACTCTGCTGCTGCAGACATGAGATAATACTAGTTCTGCAGTGGTAAAAATAACAGTTTGGTTTCTTATCAACATTAACATCCTTTGTTCTACACCATTTAGTGAATAGAGCATCTAGGTGCTAATATGAGTAACATTATCCCAAAAAAATTTTTACTCCATCTATGTTGGGAAAGATACGAAATCTTTAGGACACTCTTCACTGTACTAGGCACAGCAAAATGTATATGATGAAAGAAAACCTGTCTAAATGGCATAAAAATACCACTTGGCTACTCACCCTAAAAGACAGAGTAAAAAAAACAAACCTCCAGTCTTTCACAAGTCTAACTATCAGATGGGTAGCAAAAGTAATTCTAATTTTATTATCATCTCCATTTCACATGCCTCTGAGTAGAATGAGAAGCACATGTCAGACATCAAGTCTCTCTCACTTTTTCACCAAGATGAGAAAACTCACCGATCGTGGGTAAGCTGCTGAACAAGCTCCTGCCAATGTCTGCTGGCACTTAGCTCTGCCTTATACATCCCCCTGATGTGCTGGATTACTTTCTTCCTTTCCATTCCTTGCGACAGCGACACAGCTTGTGTGATGTCTCCAGCTATTTTAGAAATGTCTTTAGACTTTGTATCTAGACGTTGAAAGAGACTGAGGAGGAGAGTTGTGTTTTAAAATGTCATATAAACACACTGAAAAGGGAAAGATACCAAAATGCCTTATAAAATATAATCTGTTTGGCAGTAGATATATAGAATTCTGGTTACAGCAGATGCAGAGCAACTGAACCTACGTAATGAGATTCATGGATACCTTCTGCTTCTTAGCCATCAAAAAACCTATTAATTTTGGCCAAAAACAAGACAAGCCAGTCAGAAGATCAAAGGCTATATATTAACATGCTTGACTAATTCATGTATACTCATTACAGTAGAAATCTGGAGTAAGGACACTAATTTACCACTGATTAAATCTCCTAAGCCACTCAACATAATAAAGTCTTAACACTTGTCTGTGTGGACTTGAGTGAGCCGACCCTTACAGCTACTGCACTTGCCTACTTTAAAGCACATTGTGTGTGCATCTCAAATCTGATTTTTATGGCAAAGTCTGAAACACGAATTAATGGAAAACTCAATCTACCACAATGTACAGAAATTTATAATTACGCCAAGGAGCAGCAGTCTACATAGATCACAGAAATACTCAAATTGCATACTGAACACAGTATTTTATTTGTTGAAAATCAGGGTTAGTTGCAGGGACAAATAACATAGCAACAGGAGAGGTGATAGGACAGATGCAGTAGTCATAAAATTAAAGGTGAAATGCCAAATGTGCAAAAGACCAATTCAGTATTCTGAGGTTCATACAATGCCATTTGTTATGCAACCTACCAAAGTGCATCTGCCTGTAATATAACAGTAAACTTAAAAGCTTGAAAGCTAGTGATGCTGCTAGTTTGAAAAAACACCATCCATAATAACCACACAGGCAACTTTGCAATGGGAAGTGATGAACAGAGGACATTTCTTAGAGTTCTTGCAGCCCCTTTAAGGTACTTACTTCTGTCGATTATTAGCCATTGTCTTTTCCCAAGCAGCTTTGTTTACACCTTCTTCCATCTCATATTTCTTCTGATCCTGCATGGAAGTTTTACACATTACTTTCTTTTCTCAGATGGATGAAATAAGGAAGCAGAAGCTAAAGGTTATGCCAGTTTAAAAAAGGAAGACTGACAAAACTGTTCAACTGATATCTTCACAGCATTTAAAGCCAGCAAGGCTTCATTTCAGTTACTGACATTTTGTTATATTTATATATAATTTTTCTCTTTGCAAGAAATCAAAAAATATTTTCTTGACAATAAGAGATACTAGTAGCTTATTATGAACTTCCATCTTCATCTGGATTAAATAATATGTTTAACCAAGAAGATTGTGAGCTTGCTGTGAAGTGCTGAGTAAATGTGACACATATTTCAAACCCAAAGAGAATTCCCAAAAGCATAAGCCCTGCACCAAATAAGATTACAATCTGCAGTCAAACTTTGATCCCATATAAGACAACTGTCTCAAGTACACCCCATTTTTAAAGCAAAGTTTTTATTCACAAACCTCTTTCAGTGCTTTTATTAAATCTGGTTTTGGTCGTGGGCTCAGGGGAATGCATTTATAGCCACAACTTTTCAATGTATTCATTAAGTCTCCTGCTGCTCTTTGTTGTTCTTTGGTCATTCCATCACTGTGGTTGTGCATTAACTCATACAAATAGAGGACTAATTTAGGCCCATGCTAGAAGATGAAAAGAAGGAAAGAGGGGAATACAGATGTATGGTCACTCTCATTTTGACAACACTGAGCAGTTTTTTTCCCCTCTGCTTTTATTCCCTTTTCTAGTCAGACAGTGCAGATTTCTTCTACTAATTATTCTCTTATTTTAAAAAATGACAGCTTTAATGGTTAAAGATAAGCTTTTATAAAACTAGAAAAACATGCTGAATTTTATCCTCACATGATAAAATCTGCCCCAGCATCTTGTGACTTTTCAAATGGCTTTCAAGAGAACTGTTTTTTTTCCCAGTACTGAGCTCCTGCAGCCTTGTTTATACTTCAGGAAATATGTGCCAGAGACTTCTAATTTTGCCTGCCAAGAATGCTACACCTCATTTGATTAATCAAATCAGAGCTGACAGATAATGAAGCTAAGCAGACATAAGCCATAAATGCACTCAACATGATGCTCCCACACAGAAGCCACTGCTAGTACATGAGTTCTTTTCTTCCTAGTAAAACTTATTTGAGTAACATATACATGATCAGAAATGCAAGTGCTATAAATGAATCCAATAAATACTTTCTCTTCTTAGTATACAGTGACTCAAACTGTGGCATGTCTTATTTCATTCTTGCAGTTCCTGAAGATCTCCAACTGCAACATTCCTACCTGCTTTCTCCCTGTGACTATAAGAAATGCTTGCTCTCAAGCTTGAACTAACAGAGTACAATTTAAAAAAAGCTTTCTTCTGACAAACTCAGAAAAGCATGGGGAACCTATTCAGCTATTTGACTTAAGAACATGGAATATACAATCCCACTTTAAGAACTAGTAAAGGCTAAGTAAGAAAAGAGAGAGTCCTGCTTTGGTTGAGGATTGACTACTTCTTAAAATCTAGTTGAAATCAATTCTTAAAAGCTTCAGGAGGTCTGCAGTTGAGTTCCAAAGTGCTGGAGGCCAGAAAGGGGAGAATATTTGTTTGCCTGATATACCTGAGATAAGGCCAAATATTGAAGATCAGGAAATGAGCTGCTCTCAACCTGATCCTCAACCACCTGCTGCCCCTGGCCTTAAGCCATCTGTAAAACCTGACCCTGGGTCAGCTCTAAGGCCCTCAGAAATGATTTGTACCCCGCTGTACAGGTCTAATTATGATTCACAGCCCTGCAATAAGCTCTCAACACTTCTGGAAATGTTACAATCTACTGAAGTTTGAGTTAGGACATAGAAATAGTATATAGATTCTCACAGGGTGAAAAGGTGAAGGTTTTTGGGATTGTTTTTATAGTAAGCTGATAAGAGATAAAACACAAAATGGTGGTGTAACGCAGCTAAAATTCTTTCTTTCTTCTACCCATGAGACCATGTTCTACTGAAGAAGTATTGGACAAATTTTACAGCATTTCTGGCATTACAAATAGATTTGTTACATAGACATTGGTTTAAATCTATAAACAGTAAGTTACATTGGTTTTGGTATAGAATGGGCTCGAAGGACAAGGAGCCATTATTATTATTATTCTTCTGGTTCTACTACTCTCTTCCTGCACTGTTGCTTTGTAGTTTGCTGGCTGTAGTGCTGATAAGATAAATAAACAATGACAAAATTCAAGCATTCAAACTTTGTGCTTCTCTACCTGCGACACCAGCACAGATAAAATTCCCTGTGCCCATCCTGATAACGAGGCCAGGTTTGGACACAAAGCAAGGATAATTTCTTCCTTGATTTGCTATTTTAGGGTACCTTAATTCCTAGCTTCCTCAGTAAAACCCTTCATGTTAAAGGTAGTATCACCTTTTGTCTCTGCACTGCACAGCAGACGTGTTTGATGCAGAACAGCATCAACATACCCAGATTTAATTCTATCTGTCCTCAGGACAGCATAGCTATTGCAGAGGTACATGCAGGTGTTTTGTATGAGAATTGTCAGTCACTAAACATTGCTAAAATAGCAGTGAAGAGGCTCATACAGATCTAAATAACTGTACAATCTAAAACAATTTAATAGAGGTCTTAGAAACTTCTCTCAAGCACTCTTGAGAGCTTACTTGCAAAGTTGGGCTAAGACAGTCACGCAAAATCTCTTGGTGGTTTACTTCGTGTGCCATCTCCAAAGCCTGCTTCCTCTCCTGCAGCAGCCTTACAGGAGACAAGCTATGCACAAGGAGCCTCCCAAGCTGGGTACGGAACGTATCCTTACATAACAAGAGGATCCTGTTCCACTGCTGCTTTGGAGTGCTCATTCGGCTGGTGCCCTAAGTAATGAAGACAACTTTTTAATATTACACAGTTAGGGCTTACTTCTACTAAGTTTTTCACATTGCAAAATAAACACAGTTAATATGATCAAAATGCAAGACAAAGTTTTATCTACCAAAACAGGTGTTTTGGTTTAGTATAGTGACTATTATTATGGGTTAAAAGGCATTCTACTACAACAATATAGAAAGTGAAAATTGTGATGTAGAGGATTTAAAAAACAGAGGGTTTTTTTGATTGCTCATTTTAATCAACAGCCCTTTTACATTAATCACCAGTTTCTGAATGGATTACCTCAAAAGATTAGAAACCAGGCATTGGAAGTATATGCGTGTGTTCACAAAGAAGAACTTGCCATCTTTGAAAAGTACTAGAAGTATGGCACAATGGAAAGATAATACATGTAGCAAAGGCAATTTTTATGAGATAGAAAGAAACATAGGTAGAACCACTTTTACCAAGATGAATTAAGAAAAGTAATAAAACACTTCATATTATCCAAGCAAAAACTGATCGCCTTGGAAAGGCTGACAAGCTAACACCTCTATGTTAGAAGAGAAGACTTTCAGCCCTTTGGAAAAAATTGAAAAAAGAGAAATCTCTCCTTCCCAACTCTAAAATATAGTATAAACACAAATTTCTCAGAAAATCACCACCTGTGGAGGCACAGAAGATCTGGTTATATAGGCTTCAGCAAACCTAAATGCTGAAGTTTAAAAGACCAAGCAAATTTGCATAGTGAAAGAAAGTCTATTGAAGTTTTGTATTTTTGTTCAAGCAGAATTTTGCTAAATGAAAAGATAAAAATCAGAACAGATCCATTTTTTATCTTACAACTGCAGAGTAACTGGGAAGCTGAACAGGGTTTTTAATGCCACAGTTGAATGGAGAGATACAGTAAATGCATTTATGGACCGAATACACTATGCATGGAAGCTCATAATAAAGGAACCTTATGAAATACACTTTAATGTGGAAAGAATCTAATTACTTACAATGGATACTTTGATTCCTTCCACCAACATTTTGACCATTTCTTTAAGAAAAGGATTTATTCTGCTAGTCAGTTCTTGCTGGCTTTCCTCTTCGGGAACTTCCAGTTGGGATGCTGAAAGTCTGCTTTGACTTGTATTTTCTGTTATACCCAGTACATCAAGGCACTCTTCAGTAGAGGCTTAAAATTTAAGAGGTACATATTGATCAGTACCATCTCAAGCACAATAATCGTACAATCCTTTCATTTCCATTATATCAAACACTGCCTTTACTGATATATTTACTATACTTATTCTCTCTTGCAGAATTTGAACTAGCTCTCAAAGTCATCAAGCCTTGATAATCATTGTAGTCATTTAATAAAAAAATTGCATTTTAAGACAGCAGATGCTCCCTTTGGCAGTTCAATCTTCAGGTAATAATTCAGGCAGTTAACACATGAATGAACTAATGTAGAAATAAAACAACTTGTTCAGTTCATTCAGATAAAAACATTACCCAGATTGCCAGTTACATAATACTGAGAGACAAATCACAGAGAATGATGCTTTATGGTAAATCCGTTAAACTTCTGTCAATAGTACAACTTTCCTCTCTAACACTTCAACTCTGCAAAAGCAAAACATCATCATCAAAACAGAAACAAACAAAAAGAAATCCTACCTAAATAAATGAGCCTGTTAACAGCCAAAACAGTCAGCCTCTGTAATCTTTGTGCAAACTCGGACTCAGTGGCTTGGATAGGATTTTCTTGGCTCATTCTCCTCTGCATCATCATGTTGAATTCCTCACTTGCTAGTGAGCGCATTTTCACCAGCAGAGCATCAGACTGAGCAAGTGAAAACTTCCTGGAACCTTTAAGGAGAGAAGCATGAATAGAATTCTACTAAAATGTAAAAAAACTGAATCACTCAGCAACTGCTTTCATCCAAAGAGTTCACATTATTTAAGGAAACTAACACTTGAAATACATCAAGATCAGAGGGAACAGAAGTGTCATTTGGTCTTTGTCTTTCTTATTTTTAAATTTTAAAGTTTTTTGAGAATAAATTTATAAATTTCAAATAATAAGTAAGACCATGAAATGAGTTAGTCTCAAGATCAGATTTATTGTATAATTCCCATATTTTTGTGAAAACCATTCAAAACCACTACTTTTATTCCTCTTTTTATTGTATAAACTGGATAAAGGATTAAAAATTAGTGATACAGCAAAATATCTCACATTGAAGAGTGGGTTCATCAGCACAAATGATGAGCCAGACATCACCAAAAACATTTTGTACCATACCCATTGCCACTAACAGAAGCACAGTATCTAACTTACAAGAATATTCCTCAGAATTTTCTTGAAATGATCTGGCAGGCCTTGACTGCACTTCCTTCTTTTGGAAATAACTATTTCTATTTACCTTTAGTGCTTTACCAAGTTCACTAATATAAAAGCATTTTCGCTATACTGAATATATATAAGAAACATCTCACTAGTTTGATGGAGAGGGCTCTCAAAAGCTGACCCATCTCAAGAGTAACATTCTCATAGTAAATAGAATAATAAGTGTTTGCCAGGGTTTTAAATTGTATCTTCTGTGAAGTCCTTAATGCTGCTTCATTTATAAGACACATACAAAATCAGCTTACAGCCAGACAACTCCAAAACCTCTACAGAAGGACTGATGAGCTATTGAATACCAAGAAAGTATTACTGCTAAAGCTAGAACTGAACACAGGTTTTAAAAATACAACCACAGTGGCACTTCAAAGTATAAATTTGGAGTGGCAGGTATTTATTTCAGGATGGTCTCTAATGAAAAGCTGTTGCAACAAAGCAATCCTCACATCACAGCTGTGTTAGTTACAAGCATTACCTTGATTTTGGCATTACCTTACAGTGCAGCTGGCTATTACAAGCATTAGGAATTACTTTAAAAACATCTTTACTAAGCAACTTGCTAATTTAAGAGAATTCCAGAAGAAGGGACCTCATGGAAAAGTAGGGTAATCTCATGGCATCATCAAATAATACTTACAGGAGAAAGCACAAGAATGCTACACTTCTGCTACTCACCCGCGATGCCTTTGCGCTTTTGGAACATTGTGCGATGTGGCGCTGAGGGTGATGGGGCTGAGCTGGCCTGCCCCTGAGCATCTTGGCTTGCTGTGGTTTTTATTAATTCAATGGCTGCTTGAAGAACTCTTAACTGCAGAACAACTGCCATATCTAGAGAGAGAGGCATACAAAGTATACATGACCTGCTTTACACCTCTTCAAGAATTTTTACCAGATGTTTGTAACAAGTCAAAACACAAAATGTATCAAGAGCTATAATACTCTAGATTCCACAGGAGTCACACGAAGTCACCTCACTATTCCACAGATACAGACACTACAGACATAAGTTCTCATAAAAAAGCCATTGAATTTGATTACTCCAAAACAAGCTACATGAAATTCTACAGAATGTTTTCATTTAAATGTCCTTGAAGAACTTTTACCGTCACTGTTTTTTCAGATTAGCAGTACACAATTCTTGACCACAAGGCAGGCTCCTAAGGAAAACTACTAATTTGAGAACCATTTAGAAGAGAAAGATGCATCACCAGAAAACTCCCCCTTCTCCCTCAGCAGGAATATTAAACAAAAACAGTGGGGAAGGGATTTACTTTTCCAGTCCCATGACCCCAAAAATTAGCAGACAACTTACTTTGCATCCTTGCATTTTTACTATTTTGAAGATGACCCAGCAGCACAATGAGGTCTTCAATAACACGAAAATATTGAGAACCTGAGGAGCTGCAGGCATGAATTGCAACTGCTACCAGCAGCTGTTGTATATCGCATGCAAGTAACTTGTAGTCATTCAAGGGAATGCTGCAAACAAAGTTGTAGTTACCAGAAACATGACAATTCTAGTAGATTGTAACTCTTAACAAGACACATTATTATTCCCCTTGTTACTTCTGCCAACTGTACCTAATTTTATAATGTACTTCATATAAAAATGTTACTGCTGAAGACTAGAAAATTATAATTCAAGACATTTCTTTGGTGTTAACTTTGGCAGATTGGAGGCCTGCAAATTTTTGAAGCATTCTAATGTTGAGTGCAGCACAGTTTTGTTGAAAAGCAATGATGTATTACTATCAGATTTTTAAGTTAAAGAACAAGTCTGAAATCCTGCATTTATCAAAAAAAAAAAAAAAAAAAAAAAAAACAGGAAAAGTTTTTNNNAAAAAAAAAAAAAATCAGGATAATCTTATTTTATAACCATACTGAACAAAAACTATATTGAGGTAAAAAGGAAACCTTTCCATTTCTTTAGGATACCAACTAATGGAATAAAATAACAAAAACCTGTTTCTCTTTTGTACCCTCTAATCTTTTTTAAAGTATAGACTCTTTATAGCTAATAAAGTCATTGAAGTTACTCAAAATCTCAAATATTAAATCACAGACAGTACAGGAGAGACTTTTCTTCAGTTTTGATATTGGCCATAGATACAATAGAATGCTATAATTTCCTGGGTCTTTATCTTACTGTTCAGTTTTATTAAGAAAAGCATTGAAAGTGCAGACAGTGTGACAAAACAGCATTTTAAAATGTCATTTTGCTTGAAAGCTTAAGGTATGGAAAGAACATTTTATACTCCATTGTTTGAACTGACTATCTAAACATTAACTTACAGATATAATTAAAGCTCAAAAAAAAAAAACCCCTCAAACCCAGTATTATTTTGTACATGGTCTCTGATAATTTTAGAAAGTAGAAAAAATACAATACAGTAATTTCTTGCTAGCCTTAAGGCTGTGCCTAGAATATCTGATAGCAATAGAAACAATACTCACTTTGTTTCCAGTCCGTTGAGAGCAGCCAGCGTATTACACAGCACATAGAGCAAACCATTATCAAGCAGTAGGTCTGCAACTTTTGAGCAGGAATTTATGATTTGCAGGAGAAGACAAAAGCAGTTGTGCAGCAGAACGTTATCATAGAGAGAATTCTCTATCAGACCCAGAACAGGAATGACACACCATTTTCGAAAGAGTCCGACATTCTTGACATCTTCCAGATCAAATCTGTTACCAGAAATACGAGTGAGTGGCATCCTAAAGAACAACCTGACAAAAAAATAGTACATGCAACTGGAGTACCAGTTATATATCATGTGCTGGTATTTTGGCAAAGATTTCCATGGTCATTTCCTACATTTCATTGTAGTAACAATACCTAGCTACTTAAAAATCCAGTAAGAGAAAAATAAACTTTTCATAGAGCCACAAAGAAATGCAGTGCCTAAAAATTAAATCTGGTACTTCAGCTAACTACCAACTGTCTACAGTATAGATTTTATGAAAATAGAGAGGTTTTTAATCAGTGTAGAAAAAGGATGCATCTCCTTTCCAATAGTCACTATTACAACTAACACAGACACTGTCAAGAAAACAAATACAGCTTGTCATCAACATAACAATACACTGACTGGCAGCAGGTTTGATATCCTGTGTCTGTTACTGCTGAAGTTTAAGTTTGGCACCTGGCTTATTGTGACTGCAGAATTCAAAGCAGTGCTTCAGACCTTGTTTAACTGGCACACTAAGAAACTGCATTACTCTCGTAAGGTTATCAGCCCATCATATGACTTTTATACACAATCCTAAAAATTTGGGACATTAGAATTACCTTTCCAGCCCCATAATAAATCCTGAAGAAGTAACAGTTCTCTGCTTTGGGGCAAAATAAGCAGCCATGACTAAACATTGCAGTTAAACAGGAACAGTTTTTGAATGGTGAAGATCAGGTCAAGAGGCAGAAGTAATTTGGTTACAAATCCTGCAGAGGCAGCAATTGAGAAGGAACTTTTTGCAAGATTTTTGCACTGATTATATTTACACGTGATTTCTGCACAAGCATTAAGTAGTCAGACTAATTCTAAAAAATATAATTTACTTATAAAGCTGCTTAAAGGTAATCTCCTTTACTGTCAATATGAGATGGCTCTTTGGTTCATGAAAATGGCGTAGCTCTGGAATTTTCCCTAAAAGAGACAACCATTTAAATTTGGAGCAAGACAAGGAAGCAGTCATGGCATCAATATTTTTCCATAATCACCTACCAAAATCCAAGAGCAGAAGTCTAGTGACTACTGCTTAAAACATTTGAGGATACAAATCAGTTTCATATAGGATCAGAGACAGAGAGTTAAACTGATTACACAACATTTGAGTGCAAAGGCCTCTGAGACACTCAGAAACCTGAGTGTTTACAAGATCCTAGCTGACAGCCTCCACTGGATGAAGTTGCTTACAAACAGTTTAAGGGCCATGAAATAGCCCTAAAGATTTTAATACATTTCAGTGTTAAGCAAGAGAAACATATCAAAATAGCTTTGAAGGAACTTTTTTTATGGTTGTTGACCAGCAAAGTGTCTTGTAACTCACATATTGTTACAGGATGGACATAAAAACACAGCATTACTTACTCTTCATCCAAGCCAACAGAGCAGCCAAAAAGCATTTCCAAAAAGCATTCTACAACTTCCTGAGTCCCCTGATGAAGATACAGCTGGTTGGCTAGCAAAGAGAAGCCTCGATTCTTTAAAAACTTCTCCTTCTGCTCCCTCCTTGCTCTGTTGAAATATGCATCCAACAACTAAAAATAAATGCATAATTACGGTGTAAGAGTTAAACACTTCATACAACTGCCCTAAAAGTAAAATTGTTGTCTGCAATTGAAATAACATTTTTTAAAATTCAAGATTGCAAACATCAATTACACTATTGCAGCTGCAATCTACACCGTCCTTGTTACAATCAACATCTGATAATATATTTTTGATCCGAAGATTCTTATGCTTTTCAGCAAGTTTGGGGCAGATAAAATCACACAACAGTTAGCAAATGCATACATGAACATTCAAACTTCTTATATTTGTTCTATCTTGCACTTTGGTGTGCATGCAAATGCATCACTTTTGCTCTCAATAAAGTCATACAGTCTTACTCTTTTTCAAATTAAAATAGAAATCTACTCAAAGTTTTTCATCCACATTAAGGAACACTGTCCTTAATACTACAAAAATCTCTGAAAACATTTTGAAGCCTCAACACCACCTTCAGTCCACAAATGTGTGGATGACGCCTCAGAATAACTCAAAGTCAACTCTGATAGAAGCCAAACTAAGGTGGAAGCACTTTTTTACCTAATGCATTGTGTTTTGTGCTACTGGTTTTCAACATTGTTGCTTCCATTTGCATTGGTAATGCCATCATAAGCTCTTAAAGCCTTCGGCTTACATTACAGACTATGTTTATCTATTCAAAGAGTCTGCGTATATGTTGCTTTGTGGTTTGTTTGATTGGGGTTTTTTTAAAAATCCATGGGGTGGAAACTTATCTTAAAACTCAGAAATAAATGTAGAAAATTGAAGAAAGCTTAACAAAAATATTAAAAACCCATCACATTTCCAACATGTTATCCATGCTGGTTCACATCTTTTTAGCAGAAAACATTTGATATAGGCCTACTTTAATGACTCCTTGTTGTATGAGAGGAGATGGATGGTTCACCAGAACTATAAGATAATCAGGTTGGATAAGTTTGTCCATCACATCTTCTAGCATGATATCTGGTAGGATTAGGAGAACTCCACGCAAGAGATCATATAATCCACAACAGATAAGCACAAGATAGTCTTCTGCACATCTGAAAACAGAGGAATATGTTTTACCACTGTTTATGGTCTACAGCAGGGGAAATTAAAAAACGCAAAATTGCAATTCTGGAGGGACAGGAAGAAGGTTAGGGTTAGAAATTTGGAAGATATAATTTCTCCAATACTCCTACTATCAATCTTCATTAACACTTATCTCTAGATGTCACATAGTAAAAAGGATAATCTGACCAGAACTACTTTTATTGTGAGCAGTTCCCACTTTCACTGTACATAGCAAAAATTCTGATTTTTAAATTTTTTTAATGTAAATACAGCAAAAACTGAAACAACATACACTAAAACCTTAATAAATTTGTGTATGACAGCCACTGGAAACATCCCCTTACTTTTTAAGCTTCAAATTTTTAGAGAATAGTAACCGAGAGTAAGAACGGTGAAATTAAAGCTCATGTTAGTTTATTAGTTTATGTGCTCACCTGTCATCAGGGCTTTCAGATGGTTTCGGGGTATTCTCATTAGCTGAAGAAAAAGCAAGACTGTCCCAGTCTTCAGGAAGTACATTCTTCTGGTCAGCAAAGCTTGGCCAGCGAGCAATGGCTGATGATGCTCCAAGAACAGAGAATGCTAAACCCAGCCCTGGAAAATTACTCTGGCCCTTTTGAAACGAAGGCAGTCCTTTCAGATGGTCTGGACGCCGTAGCGATGCCTCAGCTGCACCACCACCAGCAGCTTCATTACCTTTCAGGTCTGCATCAGCTTCTTTACTCTCTAATGCATTTTCAGATAACTCTACTTCCTTTGCAATATCCTCAAATGTTTCAGCAGATGTTAGCTCTGAGTCACAAACTGTTTTTGCAGACTCACAGCTGCTAAGGAAGAGCTCTTCCTGTACTCTCCTTATAGTTTCAGAACTTTCAACAAAACCAGTTCTACCCTGAAGGTCAACGTAGTCACGCTCACCAGTGATCTGCAGGTCATCAACACTGCTTGCCATTCTCTCAGGAAGTCTTTTTCGAGGAACGTGTGGTGAGGAAGTAGGTGATGCTGGTAAGCTTTTAGAAAGCCTTCTAGGTACCTGAGAGCTTATCTTCTGCTGTACACTCGACTTGGAAGTGCTCCCTAGAGAAATAAGGATACGTTCAGCATTCCTTTCACACTAAAATCTAGCTTTTCTCTCAAAGTTATGCTCTTCATCCATTTAAATTGCAGTGACCCAAGTTAATTTTATGTGCAAAACTGATTCAACATCTAATTGCTCAGATTTGGTTAATCAAAGTAGGGACAGTAAACTACTATGCAGCAATGTATTTAGCAAGTCACAAATGTGAAAGAAAAAAAATGCGATGTAATTTTTGCCAGTACACTGAAGTTTCTAGATTTAAGTTATGATCCTTTCATCTAACCCTCAGTAGGAACTTTTATAGAATCACTGAGGGTGGGGGGCAGAGCTGGAAGTGTTTACACCAGACTCCTTGCTCAAAGTAGAGTCAGATAAAGCAGGTTGTTCTATTTGGAGCTTTGTGTAAGAGGTCCAACCTGCAGTGTTTCAGTGAACATCAAAATATTACTCACCAACCCTTTTGCACTAAGGTTTTACATGTACTTCAAATTTAGAACAAATAACTGCATGTTTTATTTAACAGTGCTTGCCTTTAACTGCACCTTTTGACCTGAAACTTTCAGAGAATGTTACAAGACTTTAACAAAATATAGTTTTAAGAGGGAAAGTAGTCTGTATACAAGACTGGTAGAAGCAGTTTCCTGTTAGTCTAGGAAAAGGAGTTTTCCATTCATGAGTAATTTGAAGACCATGCACTAGTTAGTACTAATGCAATGACGATGCATCAGGAATGCATTTTTTTATGAGCGAGATATGCATGAAAGAAATGCATGAATATACACACACACACACACACGCCAACACAGCCTGACCAAGCTGGCCTTTCCACAACAGGGGAGACCTACACAGCTGCAACAGTCTTACAGTCAAGCTTTCACACACATTAGCAGGTAGTCCAACCCACATGCAGGCAGCAGGCTATTTAACACACATACAAGTCCAAATATTTTATAGAATCATACAATGTTAAGGGGATGGCATGGACCTCAAAAATCTTCTAGTCCCAGCACCTCCTGCCATGGGCAGGGAGGCCTCCCACTAGACCAGGTTGCTCAGTGCTTCATTCAACCTTGCCTTGAACACTGTCAGGGTTGGAGCATTCACAACCTCCCTGGGTAACCTGTTCCAGTATCTTGCCACCCTCAAAGTGAAAAATTTCTTCCTAATTTCTAATCTAAACATCCCCTCTTAATTTGTACCTGCTACTCCCTTGTCCTATCACTATTACAGTTCCTGATTAAATATATTTAAATTTAATATATTAAATTATACATTCATTTATATAAATTTTGAAATTCAAATCAGGAAGCAAAAACACTCAAGCATCTCTTTTCACAAAAAAATTATGTTGAGTATTCCTCTGGCTCATATGAATAATCTCTATTCAACAACAACAATTTGGTAATACTGATACAAAAAAAGAACTCATTTAGAAGAATGAGATTTCATACATTTTCCATATGGGAAAAGGACTGATTCCACACACAGTTTAATACTGTGATATGCTCTTTATACCACTGCTTTACTAAAAAGACTAAAAGAACTTGAATAAACATTGCTTCAACTGAAGTAGTGCTTGAAGACTCAATTTCCTTTTCCTAAACAAAGTAGCATCAAGACATCAATTGTACAGGTGTTACATTGTGATATACAGAATATAGACAGTCACACGTGACCTGAAATACACAGATGGATGTGAAGGATTATGCACAAATAAAGTATCAGCTTAATGCTTTCTACCCAGATAAGACAGCTGCTTATGATTCACTACTTCAACTGCTGCCAGGTCAAGGTGCTCTCATACATCTCTAGCAGATCTGTTTAATAAATGAAATTATTCTGCTTATCTGGTAAACTGCACTGCCAGAGCCATCAAAGTGACAATTTGTTTCAGATTAAGAATGAGGAGCAGTTTAGGTAGCATGGCCTGTTCCATCCTTCTTACTTTGCTGTTCAGGCATCAAGCTCCAAGGGACAGGGGGAGATTTGTAAGAAATATCTGTGAGAAAGTAACACTTTAAGGCACTCTAGTCATTTGCCAAAAGAATGTGTCTTAACATCCTTGTTTTTCCAGTATTGTTTTACCTTCCAGTGGTAAAGCTGTAAATCCAGTTGGAGATGTAATCACAAATGCAGAATTGTCTACTGACTTCCCACCACTGCTGGAATTTCTCAGGTACCTAAGTGATTCAACTTTCTCCTGGAAAATTTTGCCATCTAGAAAGAAAAGATAAGAGGGAAAGTTACATAAAAGCTTTTTATGTTTGCATTGCTGATAAATTTGACTCCTAGTAGTCAGGTTACATTTGAGCTGATCACTGGAGGCTAATGAGATGTGCTCAAACCCAAACAACTGAGAAAAAGCACTTTCTGGTTTAGTGATATGACTTCAAAATATACTTTAGAAATATTTTAGAAAAATACTTTAGAAATAGAAATGAAAATATTATGATGTACTAAAGGAATTACATTTAAAGACAGTCCTTGAAGACATACCAGCAGTGACAACTTTTTGTCATGTCAGAAACATGATTGTTCTCAAACAGCCTAAAAAGGTTTCAAGTAGCAAAACATGCATTCTCCCCTTACTCACAATTTTATGACAGTTAATATTAGAAGACAGATACAGATAAACACAACTGTGCTGCCTTTGAAACTGATCACTAAAACTGGAGGTACACAGGTATTTGCAAAAGGAGAAAATATTTCAAACTTGGATGATGCTTTCCATGTTTACATAAATTACAGCTTAGGTTGTACAGTGCTGATATTAAAGCATGAACTATACATTGTATCACATTTTTAAGAAGAGCAAGAAATATTTTTTAACGCTCACATCATTTTACCAACAGGATCATCCAGTACAGATATATTAAAGCAGCTGTTGTTCTGTATCTGCACCCCTCAGAGCCCACAGGCACTGCCAGTAGCTTGTATGCAATGAACTGATGGAGCCTGACAATGACTTCTTGCAGTGCAACTAATCAGTTGCTAAAAATGCTCCTCAGGCTGATTATTTTTCTAGGAATTCAGTAACAGGAAGCAATAAAGAAGTGCAGAAAGGACCAAATACACATTTCTGAAGGTTTCATTTATAGGTAAGCTAGATGTTTTTTCTAAATTTGCCTACAGACAAACGTGCCCAGAAAGGCAGCTAAGATTAGGCATTCCATTTAGCAGCATCAAACTTTAAAGAAAGTTAAAGGCATAACCACCAGAGAAATTATCTAAGGCTGTAGACAGAAGAAAGCTCTCAAACTAAAACAAAGTCTAACTGTAACCTGTCTCAGAAAACTAAAAGTAGTTTATAGTACTAAATCCCAACAGTTAAATAATTTTTAATATATAGTCATTAAAAAACAGCAAAGATTTGTTTTTAGATATTAGTTTATGACCAGACTTTTATCTTATTGGTTCTTTCTAGCTAAATGTGGCATATTTACCTATGTGCAGGGAAAAGTAGAAGTTGATAGGGTTGTGACAAACATATGTGTTAGTGGGAGGGTGAACTGCTAAGAGGAAATTGAAGACCAATGTCAGCAATTCCAGGTCTGGGGGAGAACCAAGTACTTCTTCAATTATTTTCACAAATGACTTGCAAACCTCCCGAGGCAGGGATGCAAGGTGTCCCTCTTTATGCTCCTAGAAAGAAAGAATAGTACAACTTTAAGCTACTTGCAATTTTGACAAACTCTTTTTTTTTTCAACAGTCATACTGTAGTAGAAGAGACAAGAAAAGAAACTCAGTAATTAATTTCTTTAATTTTGAGAGAAGCTACTGTACCTCCTGAATGTTATCTAAGTCCATCATGCACCAAATATTGCAGATGTTTTGCAAGTTCACTTTTACAAAAATGAACATCTGCATACTATACTGCTCTGTCAAGAAATGCTGGAACTTTAGGACACGAATCACCATTGAAACAATAGCTTATTGTCATTAGATTACTTATTTGTAGAGAAACTAATAGCTGCCAAAAGCAGTAATTCCAACATACTAATAACTTTTTGAACAGTACCACACTGAGTCTTCTGCATTTCCACTTCAGTAGCCCTTTTTATAAACATACACATTTGAGATTCATTGATAATTATAACTTCAGCTTGGTCAAGCATTTTATATAGTCTGACAAGGGCTAGCTGAAAAAATGTATTAAAAATATATGGATTTTAGAACAAAATTTCAAGAAACTTGTGGGAAACTTCACTGAAAGGTGAGCATGGTGATTATCTTTTTTCTTTCTAACTTCTCCAAATTTATCCCCTTTTTTGGATACCCAAGCATCTTAACGGAGACTGCTGTAGGAAAAGATTAAATGAAGTAAATTTAAGTAGGTTTTTTCAAAGAAAAAACTTTGTGAAGTTTCACCTTTGTTCCATCAAAAAGTTGCCAAGTAATTGTTGACCAATTTGAGTAGTTTTTCTAATCAAGAAATTAATTTTTCCCCAATATGCAAAAAAGACAGAAGAAATACTATGAAACATTCTATGTCTAGGCATTTGCATTAATATACAATTTCAAAACTTAACTATACCACTAAAAAATTCCAAAAGTAGAGAAAACCACATAAAAATGAATAAACTAAAAATGTACAGATATTAAGATGATGAAAATATATTTTTTAAGAAATCATTAAAAGAGAAAAAAACCAATAAATACATTTCATGTGCTGAAGTGAGAAACTCAGAATAAAAAGGAATGTAAGCTAGAAAATAAAGAGTAGTACAAGCTCTTGCCCTTTCTGTCCAGCAGTAAATAGAGCACCCAGTAAGGAACTGTACCAGTTTACAGCAACAACACCTGTTGAAAATGGAAGTAGTCTGGAAGCACAGAGGACAGCCCACTCAGCTTTTGCTACCGAATTTGGTCCTTTCTACCCCACCCTCCCCCAATAAAAACGGGTATTTGCCAAGCACAAAGTAGGATTTCAGAGTGGACATACCTGCAGAACCTGACAAGTTAACAGGAAGTGATGTACCACTTGAGCTTTCAATAGCTGTTTAATGTTAAACATCTGTTGGTGATGGTTAGCTCTGATAAGGATTTCTAGAGCTGCTAACAGGGTTTCCCAAACACCTTGCTGAAAAACAAGAAACAGGAATGTAGCTTCAAAAATATATTTGTGAGCCTACACACCAAGGAAAGAAAACCCCAACAAAAACCAACAAACACAACAAAGTCAAGTTAGTTTTACACCTAGGATGATGACTATGTCAGTGCAAGTGGTCAGGTCAGAACAGGTTAGAAACTAATCAGAAAAGTCATGCTCGTACAAAATTAAGCATGTTTTAATGATTATTGCTACCAAAAAAAATTACTTGTCTAAAATTAGTTTTGTACATTCTTAGCTATATCAACCCTGAATGGTTATTTTCAACAGTTTAACACCAAAAGAAAACATGTCTTCCTTAGTTTCTTCACAGAAAAAAAATTATCAAGTCAATTAAGAAGTCATACGCATACATCACATTTACAGATTTAATACACTAAGGCTACCTCCAGCATTGATATTATGAGATTGATGTTACAAACAGCTATTCAAAGAAAAACAAGGAAAATTAATTTTAGAAAATTGTAGTAATTAACTAACTACTACTACTCCTCCAGTTACTAATATGTAACTGGAGAAATTAATTTCAGACCTGGTAATACTGTATTTTTTAAAAATATTGACTTTAAGCCCTGAAATATTTCCAAAATTAAAGTATTTACCTTTGCTTTAGACCATATCTTCCAGTCAAGCAGCAGCTTTTCTAACAATTGGACATCTTGAATAACTGCAGTAGAATCTGGGTCAAGCTGGAATTGCCCATTTTCATTTATATAGAGAATCTCATCACTGCAGCATCCTTCAAGGAGAGTCTTAAAGAGGGGGAAATTTTTTTTTTTTAGTATCAATACACAAAGCAGCACATTTGTTCTATCCATTTTATAAAAAAATAAAATTTTTTAAAGAGACAGCATACTCTTGATAGGGAAGACATATCCACCTGGTGAACACCAAACTTGCTTCAAATCACTGTTCTGCCTTTGTAAAAGCAGCTTCAAATGTACAATTAAAATCACAGAGAAGTTTCTATATTTGTCCTAATATTGAACAAAATATCAGATTTAAAAGAGGACTTTACCTTCAGCATGCAAAATCCAACAATGCATTTTGGTTTGATCAACACCCGACGAATCATAGAATAACCATTACAGTTGTCCATCTCCTGTATTCTCTGCTGATTGTACTTTGTTAAAGACAGTATAAGTTGTAGTGCTAAAGCTTGAGTGTCTTCACAGCTGCTAATCTCTACTACCTGAGGAAAAGGCAATTTAATAAGACAGTTTAAGTGAGAAACACCAAGAAAAAAAACTTTGTTGCACTCCTAAATAACTACTTCTAGATTAAATCTCTTCTATGTGTGTACATTCAGATATTATACTTGAAGTGCTCATCTCTACTGTGCTAAATGATGATCTGCTACAGAAATACAAGACACATTACAAGAACCCCTTTTTAAGAAAAAAATCTGTTCTAAATAAATTTTAAGCAGAAGATACTTGCCATACTACAAAGTCACAAGCTCATGAAATACATGAGCCACTAATAAGAATAAACTGTTTGCCCTGAAAAAAGTATTTTTCTTAAGTGTTTAAGGAAAGCTATAAAAAAGTTCCTGAAGTTGTAGACTAAGTCTAGCTGTAAATGTCAAACATTAAAGTTTTATTTTATCCATAAAGAGATAAGTAATTTGATAGATGAAGACCATGAACCCTTTCCCCCCACCCTTTGCTCTCTACAATTCTTGAATTCCAAGAGCAACTAGTATTTTTACCAAAAATGTACAAGAATGAAATCTCACAGCAATGGAAGTTCAGTTCCTATAGGTTCCTTTGACATGTACCTGTTAATTCTGCTGCACTTACACATTTGTACACTTGTATTATAAGACCTGTATTGCCTCACAGCTGATCTATTTGCTTGCCTTTGATGCAAACAATCTTCAGCAGGATCTATAGCAGATACTTAGCATAAATTTACAAAATACAGTAACATGGATTCAGATGTCACTATCAGTGGTAAAATTGCAACAGACAGTGTCTTTATAACTATTATCTAATATGCATTTGTTACTTCTCTCACCATACCTTCCAGAACAATTCCAGAGGCACACAAACCAGACAAGTCTTAGGCCTACATTAGTATTTTGTATTGACTGTAGTACTTCAGAGACTGCTAGCACAAATATTAGCCTCTCCATGTAAAGGCCACAGTTAAGCAGTTACTAAGTTACAGCCTTCCTATTTTTCAAATTACATTTTTTCTTAGGATAAGCCTTTGACCATGGCTGAACAGTTATCATCAAAAAGCTCTCACTATTCATCAGATAAAAATAAAGCTTTGCATACCATGTAGTTTTGTATTTATTCATACTTGCATTTTGAGTATCCTGTGGTTAAAGTGGTTAAAGATATGCAATGAATTTAGGTGCTTCAGAATCAGAGACCAAAAATATAATCAGTTCTACAACACCCCTAAAAACAATCTCTTGATATTTAAAAGCCCCATTTCTAAATCAGAATGTAACACCCCATCTTACATACTGGCAATATTATAAAAACCATAATGCAATAGAACTATAATTACATTTCCAGTTTAAGACAACCTGCATGATGCAGTTTTATGCCACAGATATTTTCAACAAGTTTTCTTTAACAGAAAAGCATCACATGCAGACTAGAGCAAGGCAGCTAGAACAATGATTTTCTACCCAAGATACGAGGAAAACTTCATATGGGAGAACAGATACACACACACCCCTCCTCCAGCCCCCTTACCCTAGCAAAGAGGAAGACAAATGCACCAGTTCCTCCAATTTCATGCAGTATACTCTGAAGAGTTTTATATTCAACTGGCTGAAGTGCTTTTAGGTGATGAGCATCCAATACATTGCTCTGAACTTCTTTCAAACTGAAAGGTCTCTGAGAAGGCACAGTTTTCACCTGGCCTTTCAGCCTAATGACAGGCTCATATATGGTGTACTGACCAGGGCAGCTTGTGGTATAAACAACAGCAAGACTCTCCTGAAAAAAAGAGTTTAAATTTTTTTCTAGAAATTTAAGACAAAAAACCCCCACACAGCAAGGACACAAAAAAGCAACACAAAAGTCAGCTAAGAGCAAGTAGTAACAACTTTGGCAGTTCACTTCTATTTTACCATTAACACACACTGAGGTTGCATGTAGATGCATGTACACTGAAATGCAACAAGATTCCCAAATCTCAGCAAACTCGTGCAGTAACTAAAGCACAGAAAATTAAGAAAATGCTAAGAAATTTCATTAGGGATCCCCCTCTTGTTACCTGAAGAGGTATTAACTTTTTTGCATAAAAAACAAAGTCACTGACAAATTCAAAATAAAATGAACATATAGAGGCAATGAATAAATAGTTTCCTTTTCTAAAGTGGCAAGCCAAAATACTGATGTTCATTAAAAACTCCACCAGCTTTTTGTTTTAATTCTGTTCTTTATTCAGCTTTGCCGTAAGAGAAACTCAACATAAGTTTCATTAATGAAGAGACTTAAACCAAAGCTCCTATGGAAAGGATCTAACTTATTTTCACAGAAATGTAAAATGATCTTATTGGGATGGTTATTTAAAATAGAGAAATAATTTCATTTAAGGAGCTTAGTGCAAAGATTAATTTATCACTTGAGCACATGGCTCTTCTCTCTGCCTATCTGGTGTTCTGTAAGGCAAAATAAGCTTATAAGTTACATGACTGATTTGTTAAGCTCTTATCCCATTCATTCCTTCTTAACCTATTCAAAATTTAGTACTATTGTTTACAAGGATCACATCCAGACAGCTTTTACATCCAGACAGAATGATCCTTTGCCTACAGCTACAAAATGGAATCAGAAAAATCCCTCTAGTGGGAACAGTTCATACAGCAGGAATTACTAGTGTATGAATTCCCAGAATGTAGCAGGCTTCACTGATAGGCAAGTTTTATCTTTTTCTTCCTCTAGCATAAGTATATTTGCACCTGTTTCAGTTGGAAAAAATGAGAAAAGCAGTATCTGCCAGCTGGAAAATGACTTCAGCTGAACTTGATGCAAACTTACTCCCTTCAAAACCTTCAAGGAATTCAGATTAATTCTTTTCCTTCCTTAAAGCCAGATAAATCTTCATTTCTCCTCTCAGTTTTAATCTTAAAAGGTTAATTTAGCAGCCCTTGGCTACCTTTATACTAGTGGAGGGAAGAGCTATATATCCATCCTAGAGCTTTTGGAGGTGTCTGTTTATCCACTATGATTTAACGTGCAGTATTATTTAGAGATGCTGGAACATGTAAAAATTTTCAGAACCCAACCTAAAGCAGGATGAAATGGTCAGCCTGTGTGGAGTTCAGCTCCCATTAAAATAAGTAGGAAGAGCCCTGCAGTGATTTTAATGAGAAGAAGATTTGATCCTCTCTGCTTTGATCAAACGAAGCACTTTGGGAGACAGCAGGAAACACATTACCACTTTCTTAATCAATTCTAAAATATTAAGGACCATTTTTAAGTAGAAGCTTACAATTAAAGGCCCAACATCCACTTCCTTTTTTGTCATGAAGAGCTCCTTAATTTGTTCACATTGTAGAATCTCTTTACTTATGTACTTAGAGAAGTCAGTCGATGTTTTGCCATATTTACAAGGCATTATAGATGTGAAGTCTGGGCCACATGTGTATAAGTAAAATGCTTCCTCTGGTCCAATATTTGCACCTAAAATCCAGAAAAATTGTATAGACATGAGTTAACAGATAAGGCAAAATTCATACATTGGCTAGTAGGATCAGAAACTTTACAAGGAATATCACCAAGTGGATTTTGTAGGCTCTGATGATAAAACAATCAGTGCAGTCTAATGCTTGCTATTAGCCACAGTAGGTCAGTGACTTCTGACACATCACAGGCCAGATCAATTCAGTGGCAAAGGCAACTGAAACCAAGTCAGGAAAATGACCTGCATGAACTGAAGATCAACATCTCCGAATAACTTCACTTTTTAAAATTAAAAAGTCATCTATCCAAGCCTCCTCAAAGCTTTCAAAGCATAGCAGGATTACAGATAGAAACAACAGTCTGCATTGTCTTGGAAACTTGGGTAGTGACTGAGCAGGATGCAACAATAACAACAGCTCACTACAACTGACAGAAGGAAAAAAGTCCCATAGGAGGCAGAAGACCAAATGAACTTGCCTTCCCTTTCTGGGCAGCACATCTGTGACCTGAGAACACAAGCTCAAAAGAAGCACCCAGGTCTGATGTGTGGGTGCATGACAACTGCACAGCAGCAAATCCAGGGCTCTCTGAATACATCAGTTATGCAGGCAGTAGGCACGTGGCAACCAGACCATGTACATTCTACAGGCTACTTATGGCAAGTATCTTGTCTATGCCCACACAAATACATAGCTACACACACAGGACCTGCATGCACCACACACCCTAGGCAAACTGATCTTGCTTGTGGAGTAGTCCTGACTGGGCCACAGCACCTGAAATGCCAGGTGACAAAGCAGCAGGGTTCCAGCCTTCAGCATTAAGCAAACACTCTGAAGTACTAGATAAAGCTTCCCAAGGAAGGAGGAGAATTATACATCTAAGAAATCCCCAAAGTAACATACAAGTTCCAGAAATAAGCATGCTTAACTCAGAGCATTCAGTGGTTCAGATTTTGTTAACTTTTTAATATGTTTCAAGTGATTTGAAGCTAGCAGCAAGTAACTGAAATCAATTTTCCAAGTAAGAGACTTAGTGCTTTAAGAAAAAAAAATAGAGCAAATATCACTATCACTCTATTCCAAGGCATTATTTAAAAAAAAATCTGAAAAAATTGCCAATGATGGCACTAAACAGAAAACAAGAGAATATGGCAGGACACATGAAGTATCCAAAACTGAATCATTTGCCTACATTCTCCCAGATATATTATGCTGCTAAAGGGTGTATTGTTGTTTTTACTGTAAAATTTTGGCATGTTAAAGATATTAAAACAAGCATTTGACTTTGGAGGGGAAAGGAAACGAACTCATTCAAGAAAAAAAGCATACAAAAGTACCATTAAATAGAAGCAGATTTCCAAGATCCCATCTACCCGACAATCGAAGCAAATCTTCTTGGGATGATGTACAATGGCCAATCATGCAAAATGTTTTGTTACTGTCAGATGATAAGCTTGTTTTCCTTGGTAGTGCAAAATCTAAATTAATTTCACATTGCCTAAAAATACATATAAACAAACAAGTTCAAATATTAAGAACTGATCAAAATTGCTATCTAAAATACCCAGCTTAGGTTTAAAATTCATTTTAATATTCAGTAGATGAGAAGCCATGCTGTCATCAACACCAAATTACTGAAGTCCTCTTCAACTTCCAGGCACCTTAAAACTCGGTCCCACAACAATATATGTATTCAAATGCTGCACAGAACAGATGAAGAGAGTCCCAGCTAGGGCTGCCATGAAATAAAGTTTTCCTAGCTCTGAAATACCTTCCTTCTTTCCTCTGACCTTAAAGAGGAAATGGTATTACCCCTAAATATACTATTAAAATACCACAATTTTTCAAGCTTTTCTACTGTTCCTAACAAGTCAAAGTCCTTTGAGTATGCTAAAGCACATAGTGAAACCTGTGGTTCACATATGCTGGAAGACACCACGTTGAGGATTTGCTTGTACCAGGAAGCACTGTCAGAACTGGTGTGCTGCACAGCCACAGGCAATAAGCCTGATGCTTTCAGAAAGCATCCAATTAACTTTATGTGCCTTCACATAAACAGACTGATTGGACTGTAAAGGTCATTCAAAGCTTCCTAAAAGAGCCTAACTATTAGCAAAATAGCAACTAAATCTATATATAGAGAGGCCCCAACAACTACACACGGGGAGAACATTGTAGTACTTTTAGCTTCCCCCTATATCTCCATATTTGGGCTTTATTGAATACCAGCATGCACAGACTTAACATAGCCCTCACAGTTTGGACTTTTGGAAGAAAGGGTAAAGACTGTGATATTTAATAAATTCCTATTTCTCTAATCAGTGAATAATTCATGCAGCTACAGGCCCACTCAACATAGTATCAAGTACCTCACTTAGGAGCATGGACCTTAACTTTGCAGTGGAAATAGTACTTCTCACTGTCAGTTCTTGTCTGAAATATTTTTTAACTTCCTCCCTATTCATTTCTCTCAGGGGAACAAAGTGACTGCCTTTTCTCCAATTCCTCCTAATTCCTACTTTCAACAATACTGCCAGTACCTGACCTACACCTCCTTAATTTGGATTCAACCAGATACATTATGCCTGCTGCTAACTTCATGCCATAGCTTATTTTGGCTTTTACTCAAAATCTTGTAGTACTTGCCTCTTCCATTTATTTATGATGAAGAAAAACATTGATGTCAGCACTAGTCCATGGTATAAACAGACAATTGTTAAAGTAATCCATGACTATTCTGGATATCTCTAAAGAATTCCTAGCAGTGTAACACACCCCCTCTCCTATCCTCCTAGAAGACTACTCAACTGTAACTTCAGTTTGCACCAAAATATTGCAAATGTTTTCCTACCAGAAAATATCTTTTAAAGAAGATAAATATCTAGGTACAACTAAAGTGTTCTTTACCTCTGACCAGAAACCCACAGCAACAGCTTTCCATGGAAATTTTTCTTGCCTTCTGGCTTCTGCAGATATTTTAATGCCAAATGCTGCCACCTGCCCACAAGGAAAACATTCTCTGGAGACTCAGCCTGTGCCAGCAGACCAGCTTTCATCTCATCATTTGGATCCATGCACATACTATGAAAACAGCAGAAAAGGAAAAATGAGGGTGTGTGTTTTCATATTTGCATTTTAAGCCCCAAATCTACTCATTTTGGCCTCAGTTAATTTAAGATTGCATCCCTTAATTTTGACAGGTAATTTTTTTTGATCATAGTTCTATTTCTAGAGTGTTCAACATAACCTAGGAAAATCATCACAACACTTTCAATTTAGTTATTTAACTTGTCTGCATAAATCTGCTTACATTTAAGATAAAGATATCTCTGTTTTAGAGAAAAGTTAAATTTAATTTATTGAAAACATGCAGGTGCTTTGAACACTGAAATAAAGTTCTAAAACTGCAGTTTTAGACACATTTCAAAGACACTTAAGGATTATTTATGAGAACTAAATTAGGGCTAAAATGTTTTTAGAAGATTAAAACCAAGACTGTCCCAGTAAGTACTACATAACAGCAATTTTCACAGCTGAGGTGTGAAAATCTACAGCTGCAAAAACCTTTTCCATCTTCACACATTTATTGTGTCATTTCACTAAAACTTGAATTGCTACCTTTTGGGCAGTTATTTATAATTGACTACATTTATAGTACATCAAAGACCAGAGCTTAACAGCTGAAGCAGGTAAACCTGTAGATCTGTATCCAACACACTTATTTGATGTTGCCCCATTTAGTTCTCTACTCTCCACCAGTATTCTCTGCAAGTTGCTACTGGAAGTAACAATACAATACGTTCACAGGACTGCTTCTGGACTAATACACCATACCGAAATATGAATGCTCCAGTGTTCATGTCTGCCCAAACTTGTATCATCAGAGCTTTGGAACCCAGGGAAATTATATGAATACAGCCATCTTCAACAAGTTTATCTCCCAGGCTTAGATATTCCATTCCTATAGACTTTGTTTCTTCTAGAAAGATAAACATGTTGCAATTACTACATAATACAACAACAATGCTCTTCACAGCATACATCAAGTGTGAAAATATACAGTTCAGGTACTGCCTAGAATTGGTTTTTGTTTGATTAAGGTGGTTTGGTTTTGGTTTTTTTAAGTGGGCTAATATGTTTGATTCTCTTTAGAAACCTAGGTTTCAAACTGAAACAGGGGAACTTAACATTAACTCAGCACTTCACATGTTTTTGTTTATAATATGTAAATCCACTGAGCTGAAAACACTCCACCAATTATGCTTCTGACAGGCCATAACAAATTACATTCCTAAGCTGAACTATCAATGTGCACCAAGAAATCTTCAGATTTTTCTTCACAAATCATCTTACCCGTAAAAAGCATGATCTTGTGTTCAGTATTCTTACTTTACCAAGCAAAAGCACAGACCTAACAAAAGCAACTCTAGTGAGTTCCAAGGTTCAGGGTTGGATTTTCCCTCCTTTAATTTAAAAACAAAAAGAAGGAAAAAAGAGTAAAGGTATTCCAAGTGTTGTGAATGGGAGCCATTTTAAATAAGGAATTTCCACCCCTACAAATTATAATCCAAAAGATTCTACTCAGAACAGTTTGGGAACTGGTGAATCTCTACAATAGTATAAACAAAATTATTGTACAGCTATTTACATGGTGCACACACAAGGAAAGTTAGGAGGATTTACACTGAGTCAGCCTGAGAATTAATCAGTACATGAAATCAAATAAACTTGAGCAGTTTTTTCCATGACCACAGCTGCAGCATTTACTATTTTCATCACAACATGAAGTACCATAAATGTTACTGAAGTTACAAATTCAATGAGAATACTAAATTTCTAAGGAAGCAGGCATTAATCTAATTTAAGGACTAGGGTTGGAAATGTATCTGTAAGTATATGGTACAGTAGTCATAAAAAGACCAGAAATACTGCTGTTTAATGTCAATCATAAAATTTCAAACTTTTGTATACAGTACATAGATTAGTAATATTTGTAACCAGAGTCCTTCAGTGCTACCTAAGTAGAAACAAAGTACTATATCCTCACCTGTGCTGTCAAAACTGTTCTCTCTTACAGCTATGAGTCTGCTTCTTCTCTTGACTTTTTTCCCCTTTTCTGTTGAATTTTCTGTTTCGTGAGCATACTCCAGACGAAACCACATTGAGACACTGAAGCCATCGGACATGTGTGGCCAACAGTTTTGTCCAACTAAAGGCAAGTGAATTGGGGCTACATGCCAAGAAGAAAGTAACTGGTGACTCAAGTTTTCACCATCTGCCTCTTTCTTACTCTGTGACAATTTTGCTCTTTTTAGTAGTCCAGCAGTTTTACTGTTGATAGTGCCAGCACATTTTTGTGAGGAACTGCTACTCAAATTTGTGCCATTCAAAGGGAAGGCAAGGTATTGTAATGGATTCATAAAAATATTAGTGTCTACAATCTTCAATACACCCTTGAGTAGTATCTCCTAGAAGAAATAAACCAAATAAATGAGAAAAAAAAAAGAAACTGTTCACACCATGTAGTCAAGTATCATGCAACTAAATAGAAGCTTACTCCTCATTTAAACTTGGATTCATGTTTTGCCAAGGGAGGTAGACTTATATATCCAAGCCTACACACATTTGCAAAGCATCAGACCATGGCCCAACAAAGCTCTGGAGAGTCAGTCTGGGCAGATCAGACTTCAAGTTATCATGCTCAGCAATCAGCTGAAATGTAGCAAGTGGTCAGTACACAATCTTCTCTCACTTCTGGTATGTGCAAAAAAAGACTGCACATTTTACCCTGGGTTTTGAGGCTGCTTAAGAAGGCACATAAAGGCCACCACTTTGTTACTGCATAACCAGTAACAAAACTAGATGAGCCCTTATGCCAAAAAGTTTCTCTTGTTATTTGGCCAATAATTACAAGCTACCACTGAAAAATTGACTTACGACTCTTTGTTTGGTTTAGTACTATTTTACACTTCACAATTATTTTTTTATTTTCTTCCACTTGTACTTTTCTATAGACTCTCACACAAACCAACAGTTATTTTGGCAGTATATCCCACACAAGCAGTAGATTCCAGCATTACACAGACCAGCTTAGGACACTTCTGAAAATAATTTCTGCTACTAAAGCACTGCTGAAATAGTGAGATGCTTCATAACTTTAAGAAATTGCTTCAGATTTTACAGTATTATTGTTCTGCCATCCAAAACCCTAATGTCAGTCTCCTTGAGAGGATTCTTGATTTCTTGTGCTGAAGAGAGTTCCCAGGACCAACATACCCTTCAAAACCCTTATCTTCTTATCTCCTCTTTCCTTTTCATGTTTTGAGAATGAACTATTTCCACAACCAAATTTTGTTTGCTCTGATAGTTCAAACATTATTGTTCATCTCCTTATTTCCTAAAATTCTTGGACACAAAAGGATTTTCTTTTTGCTTCATTTTTCTCATTAAACATCTGAATTTTGCTATGTGCTACTCCATACATACTGTACAAGGTGTCTTCTCTAAAAATATCCTCAGAAGAAGAGTTAGCTCTTCTGAACAGGTCCGTGAACTCATCAAGGAAACAAGCAGATCTACCAGCACCATCTGGCATGCTAAAAATAAGGAGACAGTAATATTGTTGAAATGAATTTTTTTAAGCTTTAAAAATTCATATTCTATACTATTATGAGGAAAGATTAACTTGGAATTCAAAGTGTTTTTCAAAAACATTTCAACTTCAGGAAGCAATAGCAATTACAAGATGAATTCTAAGGAGATCCAGCAGTTCTTCCTGACACTACCATTCAAAATTTCTTTCCATCAATCAGTGCTATGCTAAATTTTGTCCCAGGTTTGCAAAATGGAGTCTGAAAGTCTGAGAATCAAGTGTCTGCCTTGCAAAGGCTTTCCACACAAAGCTACCATGGATCCAAGTCCTGGGATCAGTTTACATCATCTCCTGGTTGTGAAGCACCCTCATTATGTGAAACTATCTTAGGGCAAGCATTTCATCTCCATCTATATTCTGGAATTAGCTAGCTGATTTCCAGTTAGAAATAAAACTCAAGGCATTATCAAGACCTGGGTTACAAAGAAATTGGAAATAAGGACTTATGTTGTGATGGAATGGGAATTCATCAGCTGCTATTTTCTCCAAGCAATGTTTAACACTGTCACACTAGTGTTTATGGTTTCAACTATCATTTTCAGATCTGCCAGTATTTAACTTATTTACACTAGCTCAGAAATAACCTTATATTTACACTAAAGTTGCACGAGTTTCATACAAGTTAAAAAAGCAGCTGTGTAAATTCACAATATCAATGAATTTCCTATGTCAATACTGATTTGCACTGTGAACTAAGAAATATGACTGTGTATACATTAAATTTTAAAAAACAATATTTAAGTTACTTGGACCTTTAACTCACCGTGAAAACTAGATTCTGTTTGTGTCAATATATTCATAAATCCTCCCAAAAGATGTTTAACAGCTCCCTGTTAAAAAAATAGGTAAAATTAGTGCCTGAAGAATATACACCTGCTAAAAGAACTAAGAAAGAAATTCTTCCAATCAAATCCTACCTACTATTGATTTTAATGATAATCTTTCATGTTCTGTACAGTTCAGTTGCAGAAGAGAGACTTTGAAATTCAAATTATTATCTTTCACATGAGGGATACTCAACTCAGGTATTAAAAAACCTAACTATCAGAAATTCCAAAGGACCATTAGACCATTAACATTTGCACAACTAATTTCTAATACAAACTTACAAAGAAAAAAAGCCCAGAATATTTTTGAGGTACATGACTCAGTTTCTGAAAGTACATATTAAAAAAAAAAAGTTTAGAATGCTTACATATACACACATACATGAAGATATCTACCTGTTTTTCTTAAGGCCCTGAAAATCACCAAATCTATCTCTAAGGATTGAACAGTCTTGATAAAAAGAGACACCTACAAAACTTAAAAGCTTTGTAGGACAAATACCTTCCAATAAATTACGCAGTTCCTGGTAACTTAAATGCAATGCAGTTGACAGTCATTTATACTGTTTCACATCTTATCAAATCCCATAACAAGTGAGACTATTCAAGATCACTCTATTGGGTACTATAAAATTAAAGAAAGATACACAGCTGCTAAACTGTTGCCTCTGTTTATAACATATTTACCTGTTCTATAAGCGCAGTGGCATTTCTCTCCTTCTGGTTGATGATTTTCAGGCAGCTTTGGAATACATGAGCAAGCACATCTAAACTTGCATTACCAGCTGAGAGCAAGTTTAATTCTAACATGCAGATTTCAGGATACATTAATTCTCCTTGATTGATGTTTTCAGCGAGGTCATTCAAATAACCTGAAGGACCAGTACATCCTGGTTCTGCTTTTGTGTCTGCTCCTGAAAAGAAACCACATGTGTCTTACTGAAACTTACTCACCCAAATACAGTTTGCATGATTTAAGCAGAACATCCAAGGACATATCTCCAACCTTCTCATAGGTACAGCCCAAAAAACCAGTCACTAGGTTATAAGCAATTTTCAGAAGTTCCCATAATTTTGTATTCTGCTTCAGATTTTCCTATTTTCCTGCTAACACAGAAGGGCAAGGATGCAGTTTTTCCCATTACATGTTCTTAAAACTATCTGGCTTCATTTCCTGGGAAATGGACACATATAGTAATGGCAAAATAAACAATTCATGAAATACAACAGTAAAATCATTGTAACAGAGGCTCAAGCTTCTATACAAAACTTTGAGCCTGCCAAGAAAGGAAATAAACTTAAATAATTTCATATTGAAAGTCTGGAGGAAGCAGTTTGTTATTTAACTCAGAAAACACACATGACAGAATTTCTACATGGCAATCAAAGAAAAAAAACCAAACATGTAAACCTCCCCTGCTACATTTTTGAGAGACTTTAAAATACATAACTTAAAATTATTTGGTATAGACATACATTTGCATGTAACATATCATGGTAGTGTTTCAGATTAATTTTTTAAAATAACATAAATCTATTGCTTTTAAAATATTATAAATCTATTGCTAAAGCATAGTCATGCAGGTAAACAGCAGCAGTTTGATGCAGTTCTATTAAAGGACATTACTGCTCATGCTGATCTCATACCAGAACATAGGCATCCAGATGTGCTCAGCACAAAGGAAAAAGTTAAAGCAAATTCATGTTCAAAATTAATTAAACAAACAGAATACAGCAAGTTATGTGCACGTCAATTGTTTAGAATAAAAAGAAATGTTGTATAACAAGGGGACTATCAAGTCAAATGAAGCATGGGATTGGGAAAAGCCAAATAGTGCTTGACAAACCTGATTGCCTTCCAAAGCGAGTAACCTGCTGGGTTGACATGGAATGAGCAGTGGGTGCTGTCCACCTGGATTTCTCCACTGCTTTCCATAGTTTCCCACAGGCTCCTCCCAGAGGAACTGATGCATTAGGATGGAGACAAGGGGTCTGTCAGTGGGTGGGCACTGGCTGCCAGGCCACACCAAGAGGGGGGTGGTAAATCCTTTTCAAACTGGAAACTGTCACAAGTGGGGTCCCCAGGGATGGATATTGGGCCCAGTGCTGTTTAATACCTTCATGAGTGATCTGAGTGATGGGACCAATCTACCCTGATGGAGCTTTCTGGGGATAACAAACTGAGTGGGGAAGTGGACACCTGGGAAAGCAGAGCCACCCTGCAGGAAGATCTGGATAGAATGTAAGAGTGGATTAACAAGAACCTTATCAAGTTCAACAAGGACAAATGTAATGTCTTGCACATGGGAAAACAGAATCCAGGAGTGCAGCACAGGCTGGGATCTGCCTATCTGGAGAGCTGGGGTCCCAGGGGACAGAAACTTCAGTATGCATCAACATGTGCTGCTGTGGCAAAGAAACCCAATGGGATGCTGGGCTGCATCAACAAGGACACCACCAGCAGAGAGAAAGAAATTATCATCGCACTGTACTCAGCACTCATAAGGCCTTACCTGGAACACTGTGTTCAGTCTTTGTCCCCACTATGAAAAAAAGACTGGAGGAAAGGCTGAGACAACTGGGCTTGCTCAGCCTTGAGAAAAGTCAGCTTGAAAGACATCTTATCACCCTTTAAAAGGTGCCTGTGAAGAAGGTAGACTCCTTTTTTCCAAGGAGTCACATGAACAAAGCAAAGGGTAATGGGTACATGTTACTTCTGGGGAAGTTCCATAGAGACACAACAGGAAAGTTTTCCCTAACAAGGTACCAGTCATTGGAATACATCTCCCCAGGGAAGTGGTAGATTTCCCAACATTGGGCACTTTAGATTCAGAAAAGTCTAGATTGTGCTTTCATCAAAAAAGGTTGAACCAGATGATCCTTAGGGTCCCTTTCCATCTGGTATTCTATTTTGTTTTCACCATATAGTTATAATTCTAAAGAAATAAAAAAAAGAGCATTGATTTTCAAACAAACTACTGATAAATATCTCTGGAGTTTATAAACCACAATAACACATTTGAGCAGCATGACTTTAGAACAAGAGTCACATAAACCAAAACAACCAAGACAGAAAAATCTCTGTAACACTCAGTAAGAATATTTATCGTCTCTCCATCTGTAACTCCATCCTACTGAAAGTAAATGAAGTTAATTATTTCTATCTGTTAAAGGTGCTTGCCCTGTTTTGGTACATTTCAAAAGACAAATAAGCTTTGTTAGATCATAAGGACAGCTTTGTGTATTCAGAAACTTTGCATTTACCTCCATTCTTAGTTTCACTATCATCAGGGTTACTTTCACTGTCTGCTTCATATCCTTCCTCTTCAGCAAAAAGTTTAAGACTACAGCACTGCAATTCTTCGGTTTCTTCAGAAATTTCTCCAGGTTGTGACACAGGCTCCTTCTCAGTGTAATGGGTCTGTAAAACACAACCAAATAGACAATGATTGGTCAGAAAAAAAAAAATCTTTGAATCAGAAAAGCTAATAATTTAGAACCATCCAAATGCCTATTTTCTCCAAGCCCATTTGAGAAAAAGAACAAATTAATTATACACTTACATGTTAAAAATACTTCATTATTTTGTAAAAAACTGAATCTGCAAAGAGGGATTTTTTCTTACTAACTACCTAATCAGAGTTTTAGTAAGCAGCATTAAAAGTAACTGTGTTTCTAAATCACTATCAATATCAGCATGCACCTTGACATTCTCTCGAAGGTGAAGATGTCTACAGTCAATAAGGTCACTCAACATCCCTGTTTGAGACTCCTCTTTAAGAGTTCATCACACTGTTGTGAGATGAAAGAGAACATCAGGTTGACCAAGCTTGCTGCTTTTTGGGGCATGACACATTTCTGAGCAGTAAATGTGGGGACTTCATCAATAAACAGCATTTCACTTCCATATGATAAACAGATATTTCATCAACTGTCACAATAATCAAACGCATTTAAACATTTCCTATCAAGTTTAAAAAGGCCAGAGAATAAACCTGAGAAAATCTTGCATTACTCAGAGTTAGACTGCTTAACTGGTGTTTCATACCTTTTCAATTTTTTCTTCAGAATGATCCAGATCAGCAGAAAAAGTGCCCAAGGCAACTCGAAGCAGGGCTTCAAACAGAGGCTTTGCCAAGTCAGTTTCTATCACTTTCGACTGAGCAAGCTGCTCTCTTATTTCAAGTAAGATATCATCCACACAGGTATTCTGTGTTTTGGGGGAGAAAAACATTTTGATTCATGTTACTATTTCTAGCTAACAGAAATAGTCTAGCTCTTTCATTTAAGAGCTTCTCCTTCCATCTACACTTATCTGACTTCTCATTTAAAACCACCAGACTTCATCCAGTCTCTTGAAATAAGAAAGATTCATCCTATATATCATGACAGATTTAACTGGAACCTGCACACTGAAAAAATCTGGCAAAGTGCTGTTATCTAAAATTTGCAGATCAAAGTGATGAGTCAAAAATAAACATATTTGAAACAGTTTCAGGTATGGTGTGCATTCAAATCACACCACAGCACTACTAGAAGTTAACAAGACAGAAGATGACATGTCCAAGATCACAAAAATAGCAACTGTTGGAGACAGAACTCCAGTTTCCAGTTCTTTCATATACTTAATGCCTCATGCTTTGCAACAAATTGCCTAGTAAAATTTAAGAGAGCAATTAAAACATTAAAGAAAAGTGAAGGTGTCTTCCATGAATTAACAACTTCTTGTGGAACACTGAAGTTGTTCACCTCTAAGGCTTAAGGAATAATTTTTTCAGGTGTTCTTTCAGTATCTGTGCCCTTCAGTAGTCCTTTCTCAAGTTAAAACCAATATGAGTCACTATGAATAACAGTGACATCTTGCTTACACAGCTTTCCTGCAGCATCCCTTTCACACGCATTCTCCACTGAATACTCTTCCTAAAAAGAGTATTACTCAAGCAGACCAACACTCTGACTACTAATCTCATTACTTAGCTGTATGCTTTCAGTACTATACAAAACACAGTACCATAAAAACAGCATAAGGCTTTTACCTCCCTAGAAGAACTTTTGACTGTTTAAAATAATATTGTATGGAACAAATATGAGCAAAGGAAGCTAGGGAAAGTTGCACACTACCTGATGAAACATCTCCCCTTCCGTCTTTTGCTGCATGGTGCTTGCACTGTGTAGACAAATGGTCAGCAGAGCCTCTAGAAGTCTGATACCTTGAAGTGCCCACTCAGTCTCTTCTCTTACAGAAGTCCTTATCCCTTCAAGACTGGCAACTGAAGTAACCTGTTCCATGCTCACAGGGCTGTCACAGGAGACAGAGTCAGGCACCAGCTGTTCAGCACCAGCAAGACTGCCAGAACTATCAAGCTCCAATTGCATCACCTCTCTGCTTTTAGCCAGATGAACAGAGTCATCCTTGGTGAGAAACTCAGTACGAGGACTCCCATGGGAACTTCTACTGCTTTCACTCAACACTCTCTCCCTCTTTCCTTGCTCCTTTTCCTTACTTTTTGCAAGTTTCTGAATTATCAGGATTAGTAATCTGTGGCATGCTTCAAATCCTCCAAGTCTATGGAACTGTCTCTGGAAAACAGAACTATACAAATAGATGCAACGACACATGGACCAAATATCTGCAGCCCTATGAATATGTTCCAGAGAGGGCAAAGTAAGGCTTTCCAGGGACAGATAGGGTAATTTCTGGCCTAATGGCTCACTAGCTGTACTATCATATCCTGATGTATCTTCACACTCATTAGCTGAATCCAGATCACCATCTGCTTCTTTACTTACACATAAAAAAGCAACACAGAGGAACAGGTTTATTGTGCTGACATGAATGTCTTGGCTCACAAACTTTTTCTTTTTTGGGTAAGCCTCTTTCAAGCCAGCATAAAACTTGCTCAGGCTTTGAGTCACTTCTGAAACAGCATGCTGGCTACAAAGAGAAGTGGGCAAGTCAGACACAGATTCCTTTTGTTCACTGTTCAGGCTTTCCAGTTCTGGAGTTGCTTGGTCTTCCTGATGATCATCAAGGCAGAGTATCAAAGTCTCTAACACCTTCAAAGAATGGCTTCTTAATGTATCTAAGTAATTTAACTCAATCATTTGATTCACTCCATTGCAACTCAGAAACAAGTCTCTAATTACCCTGCAAGAGAAAGCATAAGTTACCTGAAAGTTACCTTTATAAAATCAGCCAAAAACTCATGTAAGGTCAGCAATTGCTATAAATTACTGTAAATTAAAGAGGAGAGGAACTTGTCTGCAGTACTCTAGGATCCTAAGTCAGAATCATCTAGTTGGTAGTGGAAAATACAACTTTTTTGCGAGATATAATGTAGGAAATACCGCCCGCTAAAATGCAAACCACAAAAATATTATGTTCAAAACATTAGAGGTGGTTTATTAACTTTATTTATGACATTTTCTCTCTAGTGGTATTTCCTTCCCCCAATTTTTTATTAGCAGTTGAAGGTAGTAAGTATTTTTATTTCTCTGTTCTGTGATTTCACCGGAAAGCAGAGATTCTTTCTCAAAGAAACTTGAAGACATACTCTTAGCTATGTCTACTAGTTGCATGGATAATGAATTTCAGATAAATTTAGGAATACCTTTCAAGCATAAGTTTTTGTGCAATTGTTATGCCACCATGTCCAATGTCAAAAAAAACTTTCCATATATTTGCTTCCAAGTCTATTTTTCCCTTCTTCTACTCATGAAGTATTATGTTAAGTTCATACAAAATCTGGGGTAAGGATCTGCAAGTTTTTTAGCATATTATATTTGCTTGTAGATATCCACCTTGCTTACCTCCCATATCCTTCCCCACAGGATCAGCTTTTACTCTAACCAAGTTACTCTAGAATCAAATGAATCATTTACTTGTATATTCTTACCTTTAAGCCAGAAAAAAATAGGACATCTTAAAACTTTTTTCTTAATCTAAGCTTCATTTCTCTTGCCTCTTTGCCACTAAGTACACTTTCAAAAATGAATAGTTTCTGATACAGTTTAGGTTAGGGTAGAAGTTAAAATTGTATCAGATAATCCCTTTACATAAATTGGAGTACTAGTCTACTCTTTGTCTTGGGTAACCCCACACTTCAGGACTTCAAGAGAAATGAGAATCTTTCCTGGACAAAAGGACACATTCATATTCTGAAAAAAACTTCCATACATTTATTAAACAATTATTTAATCCATTTAATAATAAATAGAAAGTTTCTATTTTGTGCCTTGGGAGAATGTCTGTACCTTTTTTATGTTTTGGGGTTGTTTTGGTTTCTGTTTTTAAACTATCTTTAAGTGAACAGGATTTTGTAAGTTAGGAAACAGTTATTTTAGGAAAAGCAAACATCAAGCCTTGTTTTTGAAAGGTGGTTTCTATAGTTCCTTCTATTCTAGAAGGAAAAAAGAAACAGATCAGAAAACTAAGTAGTCTAATTCTCACAGAAAAAGATGACATATCAATCTGTTTAACATTCCTGACTAATTTTAGAACAAGGAATGAAGAGGCAGAGAGCATGTCACACTGGACAAAGATTTTATTTGTTGCTACACAGTTTGGCTTGTTAAAGATCCTAACTCAAGAGTAAAGAGCCCTCACTACCTAAGGTTTATGAATATAGGCTTATACCTTGTTACTCAAGCATTTACCTTATTGCCACCTGCAACAGCCAAACACGACCTAGAGTGCAAAGAAACTTACATTCTGATCAGTAACAAATACACAAAGCTCCGTACCTAATTAGCAGTTTTCCAATAATTAACAGAAAATCAACCAACCTGGATTTCAGCAGCACAGGGAGCATCTGCAAATAAACCTGAAGCACTTCAGAAGGCAAATCCTGGCTATGGTAGCTGCACATGTGTTTGTCAGCTGTACTTAGTCCAAGTTGCTGCTGAGCATGGTAAGCTAGCTCAACTCCTCTCTGAAGCACAGGATTATAGATACAGTTAAACAGTTTCCACTGGACCACGACATTTCCCTTCTGAATTAAGTGGCAAATGTGGCTTGCAATCTGGGTGCCACGCAGTTTGTCTTCTTCAAAAATGATGTCCTGATAAGCCTCCAGTGCATGCCATCTCAACAACATATCTTCAGATCCAGTGCTAGGCAGAATTCCCTGATCTCTGCAAGAGGAACTAGATGCAGGACTGGCATCACTAGAATTACCCTGCAAGGCATCTTCCAGCTGAGCTAGCTGATCACAGTCAACAGTACATATATTGCATGATGCCTGTATAATTTTTGGAGAGACTTCTGCTCCACCTAGTTGATCCAATATAAATTTGTTAAGGATGTTCAGTATGTGCTGTTGAAAATTTTTTAAAATTGGCAACTTGGAAGCATGGAGCAACGGGACAATCACAGCCTTTGGGTCCATACAACAACATATTCCTACATTATGTACACCTGAGAGGATCTCAGCACAGGTACTGCTCAAAGAAACTTGCTGCAACAAGCGCAAACACTGGTGTGCACAAACAGCAATGCAGCAGCATCTCTCAGGATAATCAGCTTCTCCATCAGCAGTTTCAAAAGGGTTTTTGGATGCTTGGTTTTTAAAAGCGGATACAGAGAGCCCGGAGAGATCTCTGTGGTGATTCATGAAGTGAGAATACTCACATCGTCTGTGCCGCTTTCTTGTACACATTGATTGATGGAGCTGCTCTGATTTCACTTTTTTGACAGTACTGATTATTTTCATGATGCTGTTGATCAGGGCTTTCAGATGCTCTGAGGCTTCCCCAGGTACTCCCTCATTCTTCATACACAGCCATTCCATTTGAAGCACTGTTACTTCAAACAGCTTAAATCCCTGCTGCTGTATGAACTCATGAACCAGATCTATAGCTTGGCTAAAGTAGAATGGATTAGAGGCTGCACTTTGTAGGCAGCAGATCAAAATCTGCAAGACCCCTTCTATAACCTCAGGTAGAAGCAAGGCTCTGTGACGATACCTAGAAAACACATAGTCATCTTGAACCAGCTGCTGTAGTGTTTTCTTGTATCCTGGAGCAAAAGGACCAGGTTGCTTTTCCAAGCAAATTCTGATTTTTAATGCTGCTTTAAGTAAGTCTGTTAAATTTCTTCGTAAATTGTCAGGCATTGTTTCTGCATTGCTAATGTCTAAAGCCATAAGATGTAATGCTGTTCGAAAGAGCATCCTTTGGATCAGAGCCACGGGTTCTTCTGTCCACCCTGCAGAAACCACTTCATTTTCTGTGTCACTTACATTGCAGGAGTCTCCAAATCCTGATAAGAACTCTGTCAATGTGGGCACAACACTTGCTGAAAGAGCAGAGCTGTGATTCAAAGTAGTATCAAATTTGCACACTTTCTCTAGGAGAGACAGTAAGACATGGCATAAGTCAAAAGGAGAGTTATCCATGCTGCTCTCAGAAGTTCCTGCAGCTGGTTCATCCAAAATCTCATGTGCTGGCCTAGCTTTGCTGGAACTTTCTAGATTAGGGACATCGGTATGAGGATCTGGTACCACTTGGGCAGGTCGGCAATCGCTTCTGCCTCCAGGGTAGCTGTCCCTGCCAGAAGGTGTTAGGAAGGGCTGCAGTAACTGGGAGCGTCTGTGTTTCGGTAGCACAGCAGTCTTCTCATCCGAATTGCCTTCGGAATCGGAAGTGGACAGCTGGGACCGCCTTGCATCTCGCACAGAGTAGCGGTGGGTGGCTTTGCGCAGACGGCCGCCCTTTCGAGACCGAAGGCTGAGTTTCACAGGGGTCTGAAGAGATGAATGAGCACTTCCATCCAAGCTTAGCTTTTCCTGAGTGGATTTCACACAACTTGTATTGTTCTCTTTGGTCACGCATATGTCTACTGCAAAGGGTATATTAAAATCTGTTGAAACAGCAAAATAACAAAGGAACGATGTTAAAGGAACATTATAATATGTTTTCCTAATTTTAGAGGTAAATACTCACAGATTTAAAATACGCAGCAAATTTGTATCTTAATAGGTCATGGTTTTGCATATATCTAAGTCTGACATTTTCAGTATAAAACAGACAGCAACAACTGATGTTTAGGAGCCATACTGGCTATTTTTAAAGCCAAGACAAATTATTTCATCTTCTATTTAGGGTTAGACAAAAGCGTGTTAAAAGCTTTCCTAGAACTTTTTGTTGGCACAACTGTTCTCAAAAAATCATTCTCAAGAAAAGATGTCATCAAGGTAGGTGAAAAGACTTTTTGGTAAGCAAACTAAAGGGAAGAAGAAAGGTCTTCTTAACTTGATGCTCCATTGTCACTTTTTGCAACTCAGCTGCTATAGGAACCAGGTGTGTTAGCTCATAGCTCTCTTAGAATGCATGGGGACATTGCTAGTGTACATTGCTGTGGTAATAGAAAAAATAAATTTCTCTACTTATTATCAGTGCAAATCTTCAAGTATACAGACCTCAGTCTTTACTTCAGCACTAATTGTTCCAAATACAAGTAGCAGAAATAAAAGTAGGGGATTTAAAAATAGTCAGGGACAAAAGGGAGATGAAAAGGAATAATGGTTAGAGTCCTGAACATTCCTACAAAAGCCAAGACAAAACCCCCAAATTTCAAGGATGCAGTATAAAAGAGCAAATATAAAATTTAAATCTGATTCAATGGGCAAGAACATTTTGAAAAATAAATCAGAAGTACCACCAGCTCATTTGTATCAGTGAACTCAGATCAAGCTTTCAAAAAAGCAAGCAGAGAAACAACTCTGCATATTCTTGGATTAAGTCCATTGTTATTTTTAAGTAGTGACAGGATAGTAACTGGATGCTTTGGGGAGTAAAATAACTGCCATAAAACAAATGCAAGTATCCTTCAGCCCATAAGTTCAGAATTTAGAAAAACGCCACAGTTAACAACAATAGCCCCCACCCCCAAAAAACCCCAGAAGCCCACATAATAGCTATAAATATTAATTAAGCTGAAGGAAAAGATGCTTCCATGTACAAGCACAACTGTGCCGTGCTGTTTCAAAAGTCATAGTTGTGATACTTAAGGAAGAAACATCATCTGCTTTGAAGGCAGGAAATTAACCAGTACTTTAGTTGTACAGAAAGAAAAAAGCTGCCTAACAGGAGAACGTAACTTCAGTCCAAGAAAAAAGCAGACTACTTAGTGCACAACTGGATACATTGTGCTTACTGTATCAGTACTGAGAGGGTAATTTGTAGAAGTAAAAGCTGTGCATTATGTAGTGTATAAACCACAACATCTTAAAACCTCTTTACACAACAGCCTTTTGAACTAACCCTGGAAAAGCCACTAAGCTGTCACAGAATAACCAAAACATTTCTTGAATTCCATCATGCTTACAGGAGCATAAAAGAATAATGTAACTAACAAGCAGGAAAGCCTATTACATAAAAGCTCTATGAAGCTGGCTCTTCAAAGACTCCAAGTCTACAAACCTTAACAAAAGCCTTCGATTTGGAGGAGTTTCAATAGCAAAAAAAGCCCTGGAAGAGTTTCAGATATGAATCCTTAGAAACTCAAACAGTCAGGTAATTTCATTTCTTTCATTCTCTTTGTTTTAACCTCTGGGAGGGAAAAGAATGCATCAGACAAATGTAAGAGCCCAAAACAAAATAAAAAAGTCTAAGATCACTGCTGTTTCCTTGTTCAGTTTTTACACACGAACACAAGCACTGCCTTTCACACTGACCAAAAGCCTTTACCTTCTCTGCACAATTTTCACCTTCCTTGTATGCTGACATGGCACTGGCATTTTTTTAATTCAAATTCTCTGCAGAATCCACATCTTCATTCCACGCTAGAGGATATATACTGCAATGAGCTACTTTTTAGCACTGAGTCCTAGGCTCTATAGTGAAACACAAATCACTTCTTTTACATGTTTAATACTGTAAGTGATAAAACATACCTATTGCTTTTTCTTCCTGGACAGGGATTTTCCACACCAATGGCAGAAGGGACAGAAGGAGGGTCAGAAGCTCTTCTCGACATGTCAGCTCCTATTTTAGGAACAAAATAAAAACAAAAGATCCTGTACTATTAAAAACTAGATTAACCTTCTTGATTTTACCAATCTATTCAGCATTCAGTTCCCTGTGACTTTCTGCTGTTTTAAGCACTGAAAGAAATGACCTAACTTCAAAGAGTCCTATAATCATTAACTAGAGCCAATCAGAAGCATCCCAGATATTTATTACACCTCTGCAACTGTTTCTATACAAAGCTCTCCTAAAACCCCTTGTAGAAAGAATTACTCAAAAAAGGAAACCAGAAAAGTCAAAAGGACAAAACTTAGTGATTTAAAAAAGTCAACATGAAACCCCAAACAAATCTGAAACTTTGTTCCAAAAATGTTACAGCAAAAAAATCAATACCACAGAATAACCACTAAAAACCCACCACTTCAACTGGGATTCTAACACTTCCATACTAAGAATTTCAGTGCAGGAAGAACTGTAGAAAGCACAGATTTCAAACACAATTCCTTTATGGGATGCTTTGCTGCACTATCAGAATGGTTTCAGTCCTAAAGATCAAAAACTTTCAAACACAAAAAGCTGACTCAAGCATTTTGGCACTTTACATCATTCTGGGACATGCAACTGAAGTCACTTTCCACCCACCTACTGCACTCGAGCTTCGCACATGCCTTAGTCAAATACAAGCTGGCAAACAGGTATATGGTTATCTAGTTTTCCATTTTCTGCTCCTGCTGAAGGACATAATGCAACTGCAACATTATCTTTTCGAACTTCCAGTTTTGAACTTCCCAATTAACTCATGCACTCACCCATAAAAAGGAAAGAAAACCAGCACCAAGAACAACATGAGCCAGACAAATCCACACAGCCAAAGCTCAACACAAACATTATAACCAGTTAAGAAAAGCTACTACCTGATCAATAATTGAGTTCAGAGTGGTAAGCAAAATAAACCCACGGCCTTGAACTAAGTATTGTCCCAGTGCTGCCATATGAGTTTCTTCTTCTTCATCTTCCTTGGTTTCTGACCTCTGTACCACTGCATTGCACAGTCTGTTGACATCAGTCAAGAATTCCCGTGCCAGTGAGTTACTGGCACTGCTCATGTCTGAGCTGTAAGTAGAGGAAAGGACAGAAATTAATTCCATCAGAAAACACATTTCTTATAAACAAAAGACTTGTGGGGGGGAAAGGGAGTGTTTCTTCCCTGTCTCTCACCCCCTCCAAAAGATAGTGTGTGTTGAACTAGGGAATCACAATACCCATGTAGGGTGAAAGGGAAAGAAAAGGACTAACTTAGAGAATTTCAGTGAAACTTTAGCTAACAGCCCAGGACCCCAAACATTGATTTAATAAATCTATCAGGTGAAAGACTGTGACAAAGCATTCCCTCCCACTGCATAAATGGAAGTTAATGGCATTGTTCCAGCTTTTCTTTGTAACCACTATGCAAGCTTCAACATTTGTCTGCTACTAAATGGTATTTGACCTGAAGCATAAGAGCAAAACACACAGCATTTACACATCATTGCACCGAAAGCATATTCTTTAATAGCTTGTTTGAACAATATCATATTATGTATTCCAACAGTATGCAAGCTGTTTCAAGTGGAAAATAAAAAAAAATTACTGCGTTCAGATAATTTTGGGAGTTGAAGAAGTACAATGCTTTAGATTTACAACTAAACCAGAAGGTGTTTCCCTTCTGGCACAACTGAGCGGGCAGCAGTCGCTACTAGAGTGTGCTTAGTTCAAGAGACAATTCTGCTGCCACTGTTCAGAAGGAAATACCAGAAACCATGGTTCTCCTCCACAAACTGATTAATTTTGCTTTGGATGCTCAGCACTAGTACATGGAGAAACACTTAACTCCAACAAGACAAGAAATCCAAGACTCAGCTGTAGAAAATTCTCAAGAGGATCACTGAAGAAAGCAAAACAACAAGAACCAGTAATGGCAACTATGGAAACAAGATCATTTAATCCACATAAACCCCACTTAATAAGTGCTACAGCACACTTAACTCCTCCAATTTCTGTATAAACAGCTGAAGTAAAAGCTTCAAAAGTCAAATATTTTCATTATATCCAAGCACAGAATATGCAAAAAAAAAAGCGCCAAATAACTTTCAATGTAACACTTAATACAACAGATGGATTAATATGCAGTTAGTAGGTAAGAAATCAGACCTTGGAAGTAAAAACAAATTTGTTTGCACTTATGGTACAGAAAGCTCCTTCTAGCAGCAAAACTGCAAACACTTACACATATGACATTCATTGTAGAAGTAGCAAAAAAATTCTTACCAGAATCCCTTTGCCAGCTTAACACATTTATCTCTTATCTGGAAGAAAAAGCAAATATATTCTGGAAATATCACTCTTGGCTCACCTGTTTTTAAAAACAGAAAATTATCATGGTTAATATGAACTTTTTTTTAAAAAAATTTATTTTATGATAGCTATTTGAAATTTAGGAAGAGTCCTTGAGGGGCTTTTGAGCTTCAAAGCCCAGGTTTTCACTTTTAGCAAAAGATTGTGCACAACTGAAATCCTATTACAGAGAAAATAATTGGCATATATAAGTTAACATAATAAATTCATTAGTTTTTAAAATGCAAAATGAGCTAGGTACACAAGTTTAAACAGTTCCCTCTAGAAACAGTATGAATTTTTAGTGATCACTACCTGTGTATACAATATTTGAAGAACTTGCAGCTCCAGGTAAAAGTGAGGGATAGCAGGAGAACTTAATTATGCAGTCAGGTGTTGACATAAATGCATCTTAATCTGTCCTAGTCCATCCTGACAGAATACCAATCTTAATTACACTAAGCACAGGGGAAGATTTAGTTAATAAAAAATGAAAATTTGTCAGTGGGAAACTCATCAAGTGAAAATTTATCACTGGGAATTCAAAAGGTAGTAACCAAGAAAAGTCTCAAAAACATTAAGCTACTAAAGGTCTCTAAGTAAGCACTCAGAAGACATTTATTATATCCACAGCTAATTGTGGGGCAAAAAAACCCCACAACAGATAGGGACAGGAAAAAAAGGAAAGAAAACCACTAAATTAATTATTTTAATATTTTCAGATGGCAAGTAAATGAAAATTTCAGCTTTAAGTTAGTTATGATGGGCATGAACATTACATGACAGACTTTAAGGAAGGAGACAAACAGTACAGGTTACCCAGGCAAGCACCTAATAATTGGCCTCCCTTGGAGTGCTAGGAAACTTATTTCACCCACTGCCTCACAAAAAAAAACTATCTTACCCACTCAGCTAATATTCACAATTTATTGAAATAAAATAGTTTAAACAGTTAGAGGTTTCACAGTTGCACCAGACTAACAGATGTAGAGATAAGCTGTCCATCAAGTTTTAGTATCCTTCCAGCTGAAGCCTCAGTCTCCAGGTTTCCTGCACTGCTTGCATTGTTACCTGGATTTAACATACACTGCCATATTCTATCAAAAATGTGGATCATTATCAAGATAAAGTACGATTTTGTTGCCAGTAATATAAAAAGACACTAAACATATATTGTGAATACAATAATTTAATATAGAATGGGTAAGGAATTAGCATGCTTTCATCCTACAGTGCAAAGAGATATACTGGATAGTGGAGCACTTCTTTTAGGACTTGTTTCAGCAAGTGCTAGCAAGTTCTTTGGTGTACCTACTTCTTTTTCTTCAATCAAGTTCTGAAACAGACTGACAGAGCAAATGTGTCTGTCAAAACAGTTTGTGATATAACCTCATTATTCAACTTATCTTGAGGCTAGAGACAAAGAACGTACATGGAGAACTGAGAACTAATTAAGAAGCTTCCATAAAAAGCTGCCTATGGACAGACAACCTCCTTCCCTATTGTATTTGCTTCCTGACAAGTGATTTGAGCACTTTAAGAAGATGATTTTTCAAAGAAGAACTCAGTGAGCCACTTGTCCTGCTGACATTATAGCATAGTAAACCCTCTGCAGAGGTGGGGGTGTTCATGGCGGTGGTTTTGTTCCTTTGGGTCTTTTGTTTGATTGTGTTTTGATTTTTTTTTTAACCCACCACCACTCCAAGGTTTCTGCTTGCTTCTCACCCTTCTCTGGTAGATTGTGGTATGCTGATACTACACCCTACACAGCACAGAATTTCATCTCTAAGAAAGTATGCCAGGCAACTTTTTTCAAGTAGCATCCACTCTACTGCAGCATTTTTCTTTTGTTTCAAGTGATATATCTTTAACTGCTGTGGTACCTGCTAATATGGAAGCAGATGCTGCACAAAACCTCTGTACTTTCAACTTCAGAGATGTCACCTTAACAAGGTAAAGCCTCCAAAACCTAAAACATTGCTTATGAACTAAGCTGTACCAGAGCAGAAAGAAACCTACTAGAATGCTGTATATACAGTCCCAATGAGACGTTTACAGTTTTACAGTTCGGAAATACACTATGTGTCAGGGCTTCACATAACCACTCTTAAAAAAAAAAAAGCCATTTCTTTTGCTAGAAGAACATGACTATCACAAAAATCACCTCTACCACACAATATTTATTTATAAAAGGAAAAAACCCACAAGTTAAAAAAAAAAAATCACTTAACTGTGAATAACCTGATATTCTCCTATAATCTGCTCTTTTCATGCCCATCTTTGCATCATGCTCATAATTCAACCTGTATCATGTCTGCCCTCTGGCCCCCTTCTGCACCAGCTCTCAAGGCTCTCAAAACTTATTTCCTATTTACTGTTGCAGTAGAAATTGATTTCTTGCATCTGGAAATTGTATTTTCTCTGAACTTATTTCTATTTTTATGAAGTTGCTAATCAACTGAGCATCTTAAAGTGTAAGACTGTCTTGTACTTGCTTCAGTGGACTTTATAAGAAAATATCAAAATTGTTCATAAAAGGATAGAACTCAAAAATAAGACCACTTTAGCAATCTTGAATAATGAATCATTAATATATTAAACTTATATAGTGCCAATGATTAGATGTTTTCTCTAACAACAGTAGAATTTGTGGAAAGAAGAAAATGCAACAAAAAAGCATAGTCAGAACTAGTATTCTCTATACTACAGTGACCTGGGCTTTTTCCTTATATTTTTCCTATATATTTCCTTATATTTTCAGCAATGCACTGCCCAGTAAGGCCTGGAATGCCCAGTAGACAATAAAAAGTAGGTTCTACTAAATTGCTACAGCACTATCATAATAAAATACAGTACTAAGTCAAAAGCCTACAACAGTGGTGCTTAACAGCTGCAGCAGTAGTAAAAGAACACTAGATAACATACAGCTACATTAAGTTGTTTATTTATTTATCTTCCCTAGTTTTCTGTTTCAGGTAAGAGATAAACACTGACCAGGAATGGCATGGTTATAAGTCCTCATAAGTACAGACTGCAACAAAGTTGCATTTTCAGTTGGTATTAAAATCAATGCTTTGAAAAAACCCTTAGTTTCCTAACATATTGTGCAATCAAGTTTTTTCTGGCCTCCAGTTCAAAACTTGTAGCCTTTTCACCCATTCTTTAGGATAAAGTATATGGGAATACAAGTCCACCTCTGGCCAAGAAGCACTACACTTCGTTTATACAGTATTCATTTCAATCAGCAAATGCTTATCCCAGCCTCACGGCTTGTACTTAATGTTTACACACTGGAGAGCATACTTGTTATCTTTTGAAGGATTTTTACATTAATATATCAATCACTATTTAATCAGATTTACTCTGGGGTTAAACTTGCAATTTAAGCTCAAGCTTCTGTTAGCAGAGGACACATACATAATGAAGAGCATCAGAATCTTATTAACACTAAGACACTCCACAAGAGGCTTTTGCTATTGTAGCAAAGATCGTCAGGGTTATCGCAGAAACTAAGTTCAGCTTGTTAGTGGCAGACAGCAATTTTGATTGTCTGGTTAAAGAAATTCACTAACAGAGTAAGAATTAAATCCTCTGTGCAAACTGGAGAGGAAAAGAAAGCGCATGAGAGCATGCGACAGAGAAATACATATCTAGTGTGGCCTGGAATGAAATGGGAACTACAGTGCCACCGTGAAATCCGTACGTGGTGGGACAATGCAAGTAAAGCCCAAATGTAATGCATCACTGAAATCAGCATTCTTCCTTTTCTGTTCTTTTGATATGATTCAAAACTTTACACAAGCTGGAAAGAAATACTCAGCTGACATTGCCAAAATAGGTTACACAGCAGGAACAACACACAGACCTAAAGAAAACAGGAACCTGCAGTTTAAGCAGAGTGTCTCAGAAAGCTTGAGACACTTTGATGCTTTGCATTACTGATGCAGGGCAAACAGCCAAAAGCACAGCTTACAAAACACAGCGAACATCTGTTAACCATGCAACAACTTAGCCAAAAACACAAGCAAACAAGAGCAAAACCAAGACACTTGCAAGTTTGATTCATTCTCAAAACAGACATAGCAGACAACACTCCAGCTCCACAAAAGACCTCCTACTTAGTACTTTCAACCACTTTCTGCTTTGTCTCTGCTATTATTTATCAACTATTTGAGGTTACAGAAGCAGAAAACCTACTACATATTAAGGCAGTGCTGCCCCAACCATGACATTGCACATGAAAAACCAACCTCTTAACATACAGAATTTATTGTAAGACTTCAGGTAGCTGACAATTTTTTGGGCACAGCGCTATTTCTGACCAAGTCCTTGATTTCATCAAGGAGTTCAGTAACCAGCTTTTAGACATATGTGTAATCCACTAGATCAATATCATTTCTGAAGAAGTTTTTCAGAGTCTCTCTCCCCAGAATAAAGAAAAAAGTGAAAACCTGAAATGTTTGGTATGTTTGGTTAATAACACATGCTCTGTCCTTTTAACAAGCCAGGGAAGTGTGTCAAGTGCACAAGACAGTAAACAAGTATTATATTAATGAACCCTCAAAAGTATGGTGAGACCATCAGAGCAATGATGTTTCAGTACACATAAGCGTGCTTATGTCTATATAATCTTAATATTGCCATTTTTATTTGTTAACTCCCATCTCACTTAAGAGGGATGTTTGTCTTGCAAGACCTGAAGTTTGAGAATCCTGCTTCTACAAGTGTCGTAAGCCTTCTGTAAGTATGTTGTTTACTTGTGTTCTATTTCTATGGTATTAAGAATTTAATCTGTGAAGCTCAGTGCTTCTACAACCAGAGAATTAAAAAATTTCTACCTCTAAGTGGATGCGAAAGAATTGTATCTTACACTGAAACTAAAAAAAAAAAAAAAAAAATTAAAGGAATTATCTGTGCTTACTGAAAAAATAGTCCTTACAGGAATAAAAATACTCATTTTCATATTGTGTTGGGAAAAACTGACACTGATGGTTAAACTAGTCATTCTTGATGTAGAATAGGAATGCCAAAGGAAAAAAAAACAATTGAGATCAGACAAATAATATGCCAGGTTTGTTCAAATAAAATAAACATGTGCTTTCCAAAATATCTATCAAATATATATATAAAACCAAGTCAGCAAACATACCCAAGGCTACAGACACTTTGAGATACACAAAGGCATTACAGCAGGTGCAGGCAGGTCACCTTCTCACAACAGCTTCAGAGCTGTCATTCTTCTGATCAAGACCCATACCTGTGGTGTACCACACAATGAAATAAGAAGAAAGAAAAAACCAAACATTTGCTTACTCCCAAATTATAATTTCCCATGGATTTTAAGGCCTCAGACTTCTTTGACAGTTTGAAATAAAACTCACAGGTAATGTCTTTGGGCAGAAGATATTTGTCTTTGTCTTTGGGCAAAGCTGGTTGCAGACTATACTTCCAAAACTTGGTCAGTGTATTATTTCAAAAGAATCTACAATGTATTTGCTAGAGTTTAATCAGCTTCATGTGAAATATTCTGACCACTGAGTGTTTATGTTTCCTCTCCCCAAAATGACAGTTTCTAGAATCTCTCTTGTCTAGCCTAACTATTGGTGAAACCAGTTCTAAATTACAGAACATCATGCAGAGGTATCTCAGATTAACACATACATATTATTCTTGTTTACACACAACAGTACACTCCAACCCCCCTACAAGTTCATGTTTTTCTATTCAATGGTTTCTAAAGTGTCATTTTAGGACATTTTCTCTTGCTAAAATTCAGCAGGTTCTCAGGTTCTGCCTTGAGCTATGAAGATCAATATTACCTTTACAAGTTAACAAATTATCAATCATTTCCTCATTTTGAGTCTGGGGGAAATACCACTGAGACAGAACTAGTGGCAAAGAATCCCACAAACTAGCTGCATATTACATGAGTGCTTTGAGACAGCTTCTCAGCTTCATGTGGAATTTTATTTAGTCATTGAACAATATGAAACACCCATGAATACATTTTTGTCAAGCCTGAAATCAAGCAAAAAAATGAGAGATGATTCATCTAACAAGATAAAAAGTACAGCACTAATGAAAGAAAGGCTCTCAAACAACTACCTACTCTCAAGTTACACATTAGCCTTGTACATATGCTATACTCAAGTTTATGCTAAGACTGTGGTATTACACTATTAAAAGTCAGTAACTACAACACAGCTGTTAGCTAAATTAAATCCATTCCAGTTAATTTAAAATTTTCATATTTCAGACCACGGCGTACTGGCACAGAGGAGAAGCATTCCTTACAAGAGGAATTGGGAAAGCTGGGGACCTTCAAAGATAATTATTGCAGCACTGTCTGAAAAGCAAATACACTTGCTATCATGGACATCAGCTAAAACACACTGAAGAATACAGTGCTGTCACCAATACCATGAAAATGCTGGCAACAAGCTTTGTTTGCAGAGTTGAAGACTGGGATCTCTTCCAGAGCTTATCCCAAGTGTCAGAGGACAAGAGCTCTGCAAACACATGGTACTAAAGGAAGCGACAAATATTCCACCAAAAGATGGAATCTATCAAAGACCAGTAAGTTCTTACAAAAGAAAAATGAAGGATGAAGATCATCTGTAAAATATTTGGCAGTGAGAAGGCAATGCTCCTAAGTGAGCCTTGTTCTGAACACTACTCAGAATGTTAACAAATTCTTCCCTAAATAAAAATATATACAAGTAATATTCCTATTACCTTCTCCCATACTTCAGGTTTGATACTTTAACCACAGAACAGACTACAAGCAAGCTTTAACAGTCATGACTGTCCAATAACAACTAAATCTAAAGATCAAACCTCTACAGACTCTGAAAGTGAAAGGAAAGCAGCAGTCTAGTACAGCAGGTAAGTCAGAAGTTCAGGGCCTCTGCCTCCAGTACTGAGCCCACAGAGATCAGCCCTGCACGACCAGGCAGACTTTGTGATACCCTCTTATATTAATCCACAGTATTGGAGATCTGTGACTGCAGCTGGGGCCACACTACAAGTATGCACAACAACAAATATCCACCCAAATCATGATCTAGAGGATCATACAAAACTTTTTATAACTTACAAGGTTATACACTTTGATTGTACCAATACCTGGAGAAAGAGAAGCAGTAAACGTTTGAATAGTATCTTGAGGCACACTTGCTGAAGGGATATGAGTAAAGGCTATCCTGAATGAAACTACAAAGTACTTAAGAGAAGTTTTGGCATTGTGACTAAACTACTCACTAAGAACAATTAAATAAGAGGGGAAGATTAATGATCAGAGGTTTTTATTGAAAAAAAAAAAAGTCATTAGAGGGCAGAAAACTAATTCCACTTCTGAATCTTTAATACTGGTCAATGAAGTCAGTATTTTCTACTAGCAATCAGATGCAGACAAAATAGTAGGTGGCAATTTTAAAAGTTACCTAAATTACATACACTGCTATTCCTGTCAAACTCAGTATGCCAGCTTCTTCACAAAGTGAAAGCAGCTTTGGTGGTGTTAGGGAAACACACCCTGTATTTCTCCCAGGCTTTACAGCAAAGAGGCTTTTGTTTCAGCTGCCCCTCTTGCACTGAACTGGACCCAGATGACTCAGTCAACATTCTTGATAACTACAGGCAAAATGACCAACATCATCTCACTTTAGGTAGCTTTTCTCCAGTGGGAATGCAAATAAGGAACAGCTAGGATTTTCAACTTGTTTTTGAAATTTAAACAGCACTCCAAATTAGTCAAGGAGTACAGACTCCAACAGAAAAGTTGCAATCAATAATTGCACTTCACTACTTATAATAATGACCAAAAATACAAAGTTTCCCGGTATACCTATTACTAAATAGACAAACATTTAACAAAGGGCTGAATCATCAGTAAAAATCTTTGATCTATCCACAATGCAAAGGAAAAAAGCGCCAAAATAGGAAGTCCCCAATTATAAATGTGTATCACACACGAACACACACAAAAAAGATTTTACACTCTTAAAAATAGTGGGGAGATGCATAAAGTATGCCAGATGAAGGCACATATGTAGCCAAGTAGTATTTTCAGTAAGCAAACATAATATGATAATTTTTGCTGCAAATGCAAAGGACTTAGTGGGACTCAAATAATCAAATTGACTTTGTAACTGATGTAATTTAGGCTTCTAAAAATAGATGTAGAGTAATTAGGAGTACCTTCTGGAGTGGAAAATACACCCCCACATCACCCCCCAGCATTTTCTCTGTATATTCAGACACAAGGGAAGTTTTCTGCTTTCCTTTGATCTTTTCTTAATTGAAACATGCAAATAAAAAAAGAAACTACACATTCCTCACCGACTCAAATGTCCCCAAATCATTGAAAGATGCAAGTAATTAAAAAAAAAATTATAATAATCATGTAGCACACAAAGTTTTACACATGAGGGCTTTTGATTGTTTTCTCTACAGCAAATCATAAGAACATTTGATCTCAGTTCTTGGAAATTAGGATTGTTAAACCTCCTTGCCTTCCAGTAGAAAGAGAACAGGAAGGTCAAAGACTAGCCCTTTTTGTTTAATTTTAAGACTATTTGAGTCTCTGTTTAAACTAGTGAATTAAAACTGGATAGATGTGAACTTTTGAAATCTTACAACAGTTAGCATATTGGTAGATTTTTATCAGCTCCTGCAACAGAATTATAAACTATTGGGAAGATTTCTTGCTCTAAGTCTTAAATATTTTCCTTACTAATTCACATTTTTCTAGAATTAAGGTACTGAGAGCTATTCATCCCTTCAGATTCCTGTTTCTGTTATTCATTCCCCATCTTTTAGTTAATGCACTAAAAACTATCAAATCAGTAGCTTAATGAATTTAACAGATCTAGTTACATACTTTTCATCATTTATTCCCCCAAAGAACATAGATCTTTGGTAAATGCCTCCACAATACTAAAGAGGAATAGATGATGTCAAGTGTTTGCTGAAATAAAACTGCACAGAAGTTAACATCAGTTTTAATACTTCCAACAAACCCTTGCATTTGGCACTACCTGACAGTAATTCCTTCTAATATTTCATCTTCCCAATTTTCTCTTGGGAAAGCAGAAAGATTTTTCTCTACTGTCCAAAGCTGGAAAAATCAGAAACTCACTCCTCCCACCTCACAGTTAGTACTTCATGCTCCCATACTTTTCCATGGAGTGTGGTGATAATTTCTAACTGAAGCCAAGGAGCTCAACTTTCTGGGTGTGGGAAAAGAGCAAAGAATTCATAAACATGAGAATTAGCTGATATTGTCAGAGTGGTTGAGCAAGCATCTGACAGACAGTCTAACAGGCACTAGTCTTCCACCATCTTTTGCAAACCACCATTCATGACTTGCCTTCTACTTCCCACCTTTTAAAATATCCAGGAAGTGTGGAAAAGCTCTTTCATGATGTAAGTAATTCCCACAGTGCCTCAGCACCACATGGCTCAACAACCCCATACAAACAAAAGTGTCACAGGACAAGCCCCAGATGCCTGCAGGGAGCTACACAAGCTCAGAAGTGCAGGAGACAACCTTTCCAGTGCTTCCCACTGCATGGTCACTGCAAAATCTCACCCATAGTAACAGCAGGCACTAGGGAGTTACTTATGGGGAAGAAGAGCATTAAGAAAGACAAGAGAAGCAGAAGAGTGGAAGCTCTGGCTCCTTTGTAACACACCAAAATCACAAAATCCATGAGGTACAGAATATGAAGGAAGATTAAATGTGCAGTAGTGACTGAAAAAAAAAGCTACAGAACTGTACAGAAATATCCAAAACAAAGATGCTATAGAAATTCCAGCAGGTACAGGTACCAAGATACAAAATTATTCCAGGACTTCACTACATGGATCACAGTATTACATACTTATCCCTTCTTCCACATACATAAGCTAAGGAATTTCACTGGTTTTTTTTCCATCTTGTTCTCTCACTCAGCATCAGATTTAATCTGTATCTTCACACAACATAGATGCCTAAAAATCACACTAAGAAGAGTCACACTTCTACTTAAATAATTGGTAAAAAAACCCCTGATTTTCCAGAAAAAGAGATTTTAATCAGACCCCAGGCTACAAACATGAATCAAAGAACTAATAGCAAGAAAACCCTTAAGACTACAGACAGCCTCTTTCTCCTTTCCCATCACACATTCCAGCATCACTTCTGTATAGAGTGCTCTATCTGGAAGCAAGATTTTACCTTGCACTAATTTCAAAGTCCCTGAGAGCCATGTTCAAATGCAAAACGTGAATCTAAACACAAGAAAAGGAAACCTGATCCAGTGCATACCATGCTGCTTTATTAATTCTCAACAGACCATGACAGCTGAATCAGAAACCCTGTTGAACCTCAGCAAAAGCCCCTACCTCTCAAAATGCAGCTAGGTTTGTAGAGGTCAGCCCACCTGACAGCTCATGACTAGCAAGAAGGTACTTCTGCTCTTCCTCAGCAACTCTTCTCTTCCTCTAATCTCCAGCACTGCACTCATCCAGTTCTTTCTTGATGTGACCCACCCTAACAGGTTTGCAGAAAACTAGCTTTTTCAGCTGGATTTTTTTGTTGTTGAATTGCCATATTGAAGGATCAAGCAGTTGTCACTGTCAGGGAAGGGAAGGCAGCAGGAGGGAGATCTCCCACTTCAGCAGTAACAAGCTGCTCGATCAGCTTAACAAGCTCAGACAAATCAGTCCAAGTCACACAACAGAAGGAACCTCAAGTCTCTTCTACCTGATCCTGTCCCAGGTATACCATCCTCAGATCAGTGCTGTCACAGGAGCCAACAGCTGCAATGACACAAGCTCAACTACTTGATCCTATCTAAAGGCCCATGAACCTTCATCAAGCAGTAATTTTCCAGAGTACCTTGTATTCTCACAACCATCTCTGAAATGGAAAAGAAAGCAAGAGACAAAGTAATTCCAGGCATATATACATAAAGGCCTCCCCCCCTGCATATTACAACCCTTTTCTAACAGTATAATCCTATTTTCCAACAAACATAACAAAAAAGAAGTAGTGACAAGTGACATCTCACACAACAGCTACTACAGTTCTTAGCTAAGGAAGCCCACAGAGCTTGATGACTCCTCAAAAAGGAATAAAACAGGTATTAGTGTGGTTTTGTCAACGACAGCTGTTCACTGCAAAGAACTGAAATTCACCCACAGAGGACAAGCAGGCATGTTCTGCACAGCACTTCCGTGTGCAGCAGAATCCTCTTACAAAATAATCATTTCACCCTAATTCCCTCTGCTCATTTCTGCCCTCAAAAGACAAGCATCAAAACCAGTTTTGCTTCAGATTTCCTCCATGGGCAACATTATCTTATTTGGAAAGAGACCACCATGGCAATAGTGAAATTCTGAAAATATGAAGGAAATATTAACTGACCAGCTGCAAGGGTGTACAGTTTTATACTAATAAGGAAGCAGCATTACAAAAAATCACTGGCAATAGAAATACAGAGCTGAGCTTCCTGAAGTGCTTGCTCACAGAATCACAGTACTTGCTTATGCTCTTGGAGCTCAACTGTAAAGAGAACTATATGAAAACAGCAACTTACTTTCAGTATGCAGTTTCTCTTTTCCAATGTTTACATATCCAGTGTTTCACTTTCCAACAGATCCTATACTGTTTCTCAAAGTGCTTACAAAGTGGTCTTTCCTTACTTTCTTAAGCTGCACTAACAAGTGATGTGGTGACACATGAAAAACCTGCCAGAGACTAAGAGGAAGGATGAAGCAAAAGAAGCATCAAAGGAAAGTCTTAATTAAATGGTTATTAACCTATTAGAAAAACTTCTTACAATCAAACATTTTTGATGGAAACCTGTCTTTGAGTATGGTTTAAAAAATTCACAGAACAAGGAGAAAGGGAGTGACATCAAAAAAAGCTCCTCTTAAGAAATCTGTATAGTCTAACAAAGCAAGTGACAACTGACTACCTGAGGTCTCTTATTTACTATTAACTTTGGTTTTAGAAGTAAAGCATTGAAAACTATATGCTTTTAGCTTGCAAGAGTCTCTGTCCAAAGGACAAGGAAGAACAATAACATTAAAACACCATAGAAAAAGATCAGAGTTTTTCCTTATCTATGACAACAATATTATTTTTCATTCACTCTATTCAAAACACCCACCAGAAACTCTCAGAGCCAGTAAACCACAGATTTCCTAAAGCACCTGAGAGGATGCTTTCTTGTTTGCTACTACTGGTCTGTGAGCCTACAATAAAGGCAAAAAGGAGACTCAAGAATATTTTCCTGAGTCCTTACCACACTGTAGTTCCATTATGATAAAAGCTCTATGCAGACATGATCTCTTGTCCAAGCAAGCAAAATCAGATCCTTCCTTCAGGAAATGTTAAATGTTCCAGACACCTCTTTTCTGCTACCTAGCATAAGATTATGATACACATGACTAAAACAGATAGTTGACCTACCACCTCATCAGCGACAGTACACAAGCTTGTGTCACTAGCTCCAAGTTTCTGTAAATTCTTACAATGAAGTCTTACTGATTCACATGGCACTACAAACAAAAAGAAAGAAAAAAAAGATTTTCTTCTTTAGCCAGTCTCATTTATAACCACATTAGATGCTCTTCTAACTCCTAGGCCATGACACTCAGTCATCTGATCTTCTTTCTGAATTTCTTCAATTGCTCTGCTTTTGCTCATACAAGAAGTTTTATTTTCACTTCCAGTGAGGCACCTGCTTTTCTTGCCTTCTCCTTTCATTGCAGATGTTAGTAAAAGGTAGCTCTTTAGTTCCTCTGGGGATATCAGGCAATATCCAATGCTCTGATTTTTGTTTTTCTCTTGGAAAAGCATCTTTGAACATCCTCCCCACACTCAAAGAATGCATAGAAGAGTTCCTGTCGCTCCTCTGTCAGCTCATTTTCATGGATGTTGTTAAAAAAGGGTGAGTTCAGGGGCTGAAACGCGGCGACCCTTGTATATCCCAGGTCCGCCAGCGTTATCGCGTTTCCGTGAACAGCCCACATTTGCTTTTCTTCAATCGTTATCTGCAACACACGCCTCGCTGACAGCAAAAGCTTTGTGTTCCCGCTTTGCGCCAACACCCCGCACAGCGCTGCTCACCCCAGGCAGCCCTCACAGAACGCTGGAAGGGACCACGGTGGGGCATCTGCTCCAACCTCCCTGCTCAAGCACGGCCATCCTAGAGCGCGTGGCACAGGATTGTATGCAGACGGTTCTTAAACATCTCCAGCCAGGGAGACTCCACAACCTCCCTAGAGGGGCAATCTGTTCCAGTGCTCGGTCACCCGCACAGCATCCCGGTAACACGGGAGGGGGCGGAGGAGAACCCGCACGCACCGCCTGGACACGCACCCGGAGTATTAAATGTCGCCTTTCGGCGAAGGCCGAGGCCTCATATCAGCAGGGACCGCTCCGGGCGGCCGAGCGCCCGGTGCCGGGAACACTCGGGCCCCGAGCCCGCGGCGCCNCCGTCTCCCCGGCAACACAGCGCCCGCCCCGCCCCGCTCCCGCCCGCGCCTCCGCGGCCGCGGCCGCGCCTCCGCCGGGTTGGCAGGGGTGGCAGCGGAAAGACGCTGACGGGAGTGCCGCGGCGAGTCCGGGACTGCCGGCTCCCCCTGCTCCCGTGGTCGGCCCGTGACTGCGCCCGGCGAGTGCCACATGGGCAGCCGGCCGGCCTGCAGCTCCTGCTGGGGAGCCGAGCGGGCGGGAGGTCCCCCCCTAAGCCGCTTCACTGACCAGCACCACCACCCTGCCCGGCTTTAACGTCAACACTAAAAACGCCCTCAACATGCGTGTCACGTATCTGGGGCCATCCCGCCGCCGGCGTCTGGCGCTGCCGGGCTGCTGCGAGCCGCTGTCAGCGCTGCGCTGCGTCGCCTCACGAGGCTCCGGAGGGGCTGCGCTCTGCTTTGGTGTTTGCTCGGAGTAAATTCTTGGAGCAGGCGTACGGCTGCGGAGCTGGGCTTCGGCACTTGGCTGGAATCCCCAGAAGAATGGGTTGCCCTGAATGCTGTTCGATCAACCCGTGTCAGAACTGGTTCGCGTAGGCAAATAAATAAATAGTGAGCCTTGACCTCATGTCACTGCTCTCGCCTGCTTCAGGAATTCACCTTGCACAGCTAGGGAACTCAATAATTTTCTGAAAGTGACAGCAATATGTTACAGGCGATGTTAATACAAATGTGCTTCGTATATTCATGCATGCCTGGGTTTGGCATCACCATCCTAATTCTTGAAATCAGAAAAATGTACATACAGAGGGTGCACAAGTGCATCCTTCTCACATCCTTATGCCTCTCCCCTGTGCATTGGCCTCCTACTCCCTGACCTTTGCTGCCTTTTCTGGTGAGGACTGTGTAATTGCATTTCACTTACCCATCCCAGGGCCTGCTGGCTACCTTGGTGGCATATTGGCTTTGTAAAACTTAAACCAGGCTGCCTGCAAGGATTACATGGATGGACAGAGCCATATCTTGGGAATACTTCAAACAGCAGGATCCCAGGACCCACCTGCCAAAGTAAGTTTAGATACACACGAAGTAACATTAAGTTCTACAAGTATAAACTTCAATCTGCCTGTACACCTTGCTTTTCATACTCTTTTCCATGGCATCTACTTATGGCCACATTTCTTTTTTTTTTTTTTTCTCTTGGCACCTGCTTTTGGCTGTTGTTCACGTTTGTCCTCACCTTTTTGACAGGGAGCAACCTATCCCTGTCAGATGGATACTGGGCCAAACAGACCTCTAGTCCAAGCCAAGAGAGCAACTTCCCTGCAAGGACCAGCTGTGCTGACCCCAAGACAGTGCCTTTCTCTAGGAATTAAGCACCTAGGCAACATTTCTGAACTCAGAAATGGCTTAAATCTCTTGAGAAAAGCAGTCCTAGGCAAGTGCCATCAGTATTTCAACAAAACAGGAAGGGCAGGGAGCCTGACAGTGCTTTGCTGCTAAGCAAGGTTACACAGCACAGTCACAGAGCTGCAGGTGTGGGAGCCCCAGTGACATCCCGTGTCCCCCCTTAGGTGCCCACCCTTGCGAAGCTCAGAGAGGCAAGCGGCTTTCAAAGGCACCCAGGCCTGTTCAGTGGCCACAGAGGACTTGGGAAAAAGTGGTTCAATCAATGCCCTGGAATTTAGATGCCAGTTTAGTCTGCCTGCTAATTCAGGCAGACTAAATCCTGCTTTTAAGCCAGTTTATTTTAAACTCCTGGAGAATGTGGTAGGATTCGGTCCAGCCCAGCCCATCTGGCACTGCAACTACTGGAGAGAAAAGTGAGCCAAAATTCCCAAACCCAGGCCCAGGAAGTCCTTGCCCTAATAATGCTCACACAAATCTCTATTTCCTGCAGCCAAGAAGAAAGAGAAGTCTCTCCTACCTCAGTCTCTCCTACCCCTCCTGTTTACTGAAAAAAAAAAAAAAAGATACCACTATTCTATCTTTCTTTCAGATCTTGCAGTTGCAAAAGGATGAATGCATGTCTGTGTCCCTTCTCACTCCTGACAGCACCCTGAGGACAGAGGTTTCTATTGGCCTCTCCTGTGAAGCTCCTGCCTGCCAATACTCCAAGGCTCTTTGCTCTTCCCTCTGCTGCTGCCCAGTTTTCCTCAGCAGCAGATGTAGGACAGAGCAAACACAGTGCTTGACATTTGCACATTACCTTTGGTTTCTCAAGGAGACCAGTAAAGCTAAGCAGTGTGTACATTGCCTTGTGTGATTGCACAGCAAAGCTGAAACAGCAGCAATGAAAATGAAGTCAATGGCCAACAGCACATCAACTCACCCTTGGAATGTTAGATGCAAAGAATATGAGCATTTCAGATCAATAACATAAATTTTACTGAAAATAGGAGTTTTCAGAAGAGAATTGGCCATCACCTACAAACATCTGAGTGAATCTTCATGAGGCATTTACTAAAATCTTTCGAAGGGAAGTATACCATAGCTGTAGTTGAAGTGCACTGGGCAGTTATCATGAATGCTAAAAAAAAGATTACAAACTGTTTGGACTAAACATACTGTTGAGAAAGATAAGTAGGCACAATTACAGATTTTATCAGAATGATAATGTTTTTCTCAGTTGAATGCTTCAAAGTACAACCTGTCTTTCAGCCATGCAGATTTTTTTTTTAATTACAATAATTAAAGATCCTGCTCAGTTACGACACTTTGCTTGCTCTTCAATTTCAAATTGAAGATTTTCAGTAAAGTACTAAGCATTCTGAATTCATTTACATCAATATAAATTTGCAGCACCTCCATGAAAGTGAGTAAAATGACACCAGTTCATACCAGAATAACTTCAAATCAAGTCTGGTTCTTCTTATCATCCCTGGTTCCCTTAATCCTATTAACAGCATTTGAATCTCACTTGAAATATATGAAGTTATTCAGCAGAATTCTTCCTGGGTTTCTACTATAATTCTTTCTCTTCTGCATAGATGGAGAAGATAATAACATGAAAAACAAGCAAGGAGCAAGAATACAAGTGGTATTTCCCTACTGTTCTCCTGAGGAATAGAACAAGCCTATAGCACTGAGACCTGCACAGATCACACTAGTACTCAAATTCTTCAGTGTGTGGTATTAATGTTCACAGAGAGTGGATTGAAGTAAATGGTTCCAAAATTTCAATGTTCAGTGAGCCATTGTCCATTCCCAAAACTTCTTAAGTACTTACTCGACATTTTTTGTAAAGCTCCATCTACTCTCATCATAAACATTTCAGCTAATAGCCTTGCAAAGGTAATGTAAGGTCTAGATTTTGTTAGCCACTTCTACAGTCTCATTTTCTCTCTTTTCCAGTGAGTATGTATCTGTCTAGGAAAATTTACTTGTGTTTTAATGGGTAATAAAAGCAATATTTAAAACTGTGGAGTAATTAATATAATACATGAGCTATCTTGAGTCCATGATACTAAATCAGAGTGGTTTGTGGAAAGGGCATTTTTTGTCAGCTGAGATGAGCAGCCTTTCATCAAGGAATGAATAACGGTCTGTTTTCCCCAGGAAGCACATTACTCCTTTATTCCTACACTACTTCAAAACATCAAAAGAGTGGATAAAATAGAAAAAGAATTTTGCACTTAGGGAATCAAAGAATGGTCTAAGTGATTCATTAAAAAAAACCATACTTGTCTAGGTGTGGGTCTGTCTATATAATGAGGAGAAACAGTCTGTGAGTATCTACTCACTTCCAGATCAGTGTTGGAGGAGTTAGCTGTTGAATGAATTCAAGGACAAAGAAATACAGGCTGAACACTTTGGTTTGCATTCTTCATGTTTGGGTACCATGAAAGACCAGACAGAAAAGTAAAACATCATCTAGCAGGTAGGAAGCAAGGGTGAAATTAAATGCTTCCAAAAGTGGCTTAAAGTAGAGGAGTTGAGGAAAGTCTCCCTAGCTGTTTATAATCCTTGTTTAGGTTTTTATACTGCAAGCAGGACTTGATTTCCACTGATGCTTGATTTTTCATTGCAGTTATTCCTGGTGAGCACACTCTGAGATTAGGACATTCTAGGGCCCATTTCCAGAACAGAAGGGGAGGTAGCCAGTTAGCCTGGTGGAAAGACATTAAATGACCCCTAAATTTGTCCAATGTCTAATCTAGATGAAGGAATTAAAAATTACTTGTATTATCGGTTTTGAATCAGTGAGTCTATTTTGACCAGCCTTGGCTTTTTCATTTAGAAGGAAATAATCCAGTTTAAAGTTTACTCGAGCACAACTGAGGTATATCACTAGTTGCAATGTATGTTGAACTAGAATTTAATTGGCTTTAGTGTAGTGAGTTTGGATAATGTAAGAAAGCTTGATTTATGCAGAAATGATTGAAGCTAGAACAATTCCCACTACAAAGAATAAGAGAAGCCTAACAAGAAATGCAAATGGTTTAAAAACATATGTGCAGGACTTTGAGTCTCAATTTGCACCTTCTCACGGCTCGTGAATGCATGAATTACACAGATCATAGTCTTTTACAGTTACACATTGTCATGTGTCTGAAGACTCACACCTGTTCTGCAGGATGCAGTCAGGCAAAGGATGTGTTCTTGAAGTGAGTCAGTTCAAGAGGTGAAACTGAGATGAAACCTCATTAAAAGCATGTCAGGCTGCAGTTTTCACATATCCTTATTAGGCCCACCATTATCTTTATCTGAATCTACAACCATGGAAAAATAGTATCTTCCTAATCCACTGCAAAAAGCATATTTGCAGTTCTAAATAACAGACATGCTTTATGTTTATCTTTTCCCAATCAATTCTATGAAATTGCCTAATTCATTGAAAAAAGTATTTTTTAAAAAAACTTCCTTTTAGTTCTGGTTCATAGGAAAAGTCCTAGCAGATTTTAATTTTCACCTGTTATGCACCATTTCTGATTTTTTGCACTGCTCTTCTTGAAAAATTAAGGTTGTACTTTTGAATTTAGAATAGGTATATATTTCATAAAGGGAAAACAATACAAAAAGAGGTAATTCACAAAAGCATGCAGAGGTTCCTGAAAGTGACCTTGTTTCCATATGTCCATTTCTGTCATAATTTGCTTATCCATTCATATCCTAGTAAAGGTTATTCCCAAGATTTTGTCAGGATAACAATCTGCCTTTTAAAGGACCATATCAAGAGAATGGTAGATCTGGGAACTGCAGGTCCAAACCCCATCAACTGTATGGCTGGGGCAATAGGAATATATATTTATTTGGATAAAGTTTAGCCGAGCTTTCATGTTGAATCCTTTCACCCTGTTTCTCATACTTCTGGTGTATCTCCCCTTTTCCCACTTGCAAGAAGGAAAACCTTATTTATTTTGCCTGGACACAGTTGGAACCATCTGACACTGCTCACTATTCTAGTGACAGCTAAACTTTCTTCATTGCTGTTTAGTTTGTCACATGGGATCAGTTTCTGATTTAGTTTCAATGCAAATACTTCCATGTCTTTTTCACTGTTTCAGTTTCCTGATGGATTCCCATCTCACCTTCAAAGTGGCCAGTCTGGGTCACAGCAGACCTGTTCAGCCCAGCATCAGTTGCCTGCAGAAGGCTTCAGGATCAGGACAAGTATATGGTGACACAGTACCTGTCCCAGTTTGCAGCCATCTGCAGTCCAGTAACATCCTGGGACAGACGTGTCTTCATGGGTTACAGACTTTGATTCATTTTTCATCCATTGATTTGTCCAGTAGCTGTGTGAGCCCCCAAAAGCCACTGGCACGCACCAAGTCCTGCAGTGTTCTAGAACTGAATTACATGTCTGGCATAAAAGCATCTCTTAATTTGTTTTGGACTTTCTACCTACCCATTTCTCTTAGTTTCCTCTAGTTCTTCTTCTTGGGGAAGGAGGGAATGATTCTCTAGCTCCTCACTCTACACCGCTCATGTTTTTAAGACTCCTTGTCAAATCACACATCTGCTTCTTTTGTTCCAATCTGAAGAGTCCCTGGCTATTTAATCATTCACAGTGTACCATTTGTTCAGCTTGCTTGCCCTTTATAAAACTGTGTGTCATAACTCAGGGATCTCTTCTGCCCGGGTAATAAGACTTCTCTCTTCAGCACTTCTCTTTCTGCACACAATCTTAGGATTCCTTTGACAACATTGACTTTTTTCTGCCATTTTAACCGAATAATTCATAGTATGAAATCTTTGTTTTTCTGGCTGACTTTCATTTTTGCTACCTAGAGGAGCTTGCCATTAGGAAATTCTCTCACCTCAGACTATGCTTCTTTTTTCAGATAACTTCTATGTCAAACAACACAATTCCAGGGGCAGATTTCTGAGACTTCACTGGGACTTCCCTCTCCTCCCTCCTCCCAAAACATTCCACTGAGCTGTGCGATATTTTCTCTATAAAAGTTATATCAATTTTTTTTTCATAATATCACATATATTTATATATCTGCTAATTACATTATATATTATGTTTTCTACCAATTCTTTCAATATTTCTGCAACCTTTTTTCAAAGACTTGACCTTTTTAAATTTCATGAGTTTCATTATAGTCAGTGTGGCATTAGAAGGATTCAGCACACAACTTCATCTTTCATGAAAATAGACACTTTATATTGATTAGTTTTTGTGGATGGTTTTTTTAAAGAGAAGTAGATAATGCAGGTCAATCACACAAACCTATTAATCACAAGACTATGAATAAATTATGAGGCAAATATTACAATTTTCTGGCAAACTGACTATGATTTTTACCCATGTAATGCTACATAATAACAAATAAAGAAAGCTGTTTAAAACATTTCTGCTTCTGCATAAGACTGATACTGCATTTCTCCCTGTGTTTTCTGGTTATCAATCTAATAATTCTAATTTCTTAGTGACTTTGCTGGAAAAGAAAAGGTGATTCAACAAAGATAAATGTTCAATATTTGCAAACACTTTTTTTCTGAGCATAGAGTGTCTCCATCTTCAGAAGCAGTAACCCATCTCCATGCACGGAATGCTAAGCAGCATTCAGGGTGCTCTTTATCTGCAATCACAAGGCTGCTTTCAAATAATTCTCTGGTGCTGAGATGGCTCATGGCTGTCTGTTCTGCCACGCAGGAGGTAGAGGGGTGGTGTCAGGGGGAGGTGAGGGGCTGGTTCAGTGCCTGTTCTCCCACCAGTCACAGTGTTTGTGGTGCTCATGGCAGCACTGCAAACAGGACGCTTCCCTAGAACTGCTCTAATGTGACAAAATGCTCCCCCCATATCAGAGGTATTTAGAGATATAGAGGTTTGGTACCCTGTTGGTACATGTGCCAGCTTCAGCTAATCCATAAGTGTGCTGCAGTCAAGCAGCCCAAGTAGTTAAAGCCTCTTTGGTGTGGCAGATGATGGCTGAAATTTAGGTACAGGGAGGCCTGGCAGATTTTCTGCACACTCACCCAAACCCATGATGGCCATTGCCATGTGCTTATGGTGGTGGCAGCAACCGCAGGAGGGCTGCAAACACACCCTGTGCCCCATGCCACCACCTGAAACACTCTCCTGGGCCTTGAAAAGCGAGGCTTACGGTGACATGGTGCTCCAGAAAGAACTGAATCAGAAAATGGAACTCACTCCTGAGAGAACCTTATAGACGCTTGGGCCAAAGAACATGACATTAGGTGGTTGTATCATATTCCCTACTGTGCACCAGCCTCTGGAAAGATCCAACCATATAATGGACTGTTAAAGACTACACTGACAGCATTTGGGGCACACATTTAGCAAAAGCCACTTGGTTAGTCAACACCAGAGGGCCAGTTGGGATGGCCCTGCCTAGTCAAAACTTTTACATACTGTACAAGGGGATAAAGTTCCTGTAGTACGCATTAAAAACATGCTGGGGAAAACCTGCGTTATTCCTGCTTTAGGCAAAAGCAAACCCATCCATGGGATTGCTTTTGCTGGAAGACCTGGATACACTTGGTGGGTGACGTAGCAGGATGCAGAAGTCCAGTGTGCCTTAAAGGGGTTTGACTTTGGGTGAAAATAAACAAGTAATTAAAGTGTGTTGTGTTAATAACTATCCAGCGGTAATATTACCACTTCTATTGTGGCTGCATGTGCATCACCTCCCTGAGCATGTCGTGGCATGAAACTTAACCACAAGCATTCCAAGGATCTGAGCCTGACTTCCCTCTGATTGTCACGCTCACACCAGTGAAGGATGAACTTTGATAAAACTGAACAAGCACAGCAGTGTTGGAATCAGAGCTGACACAAATGTGCAGCACGCAACAATCCAACACCTCACACTATCTTTCCTGCTTGAAGGACTGTTATCAAGGATGAAGGCCAAAGTCATGGAATAAATGAATTCAACACACTTTTGTGAGTGTGTATGTGTGTGTGTGTGTGTGTGTGTGTGTGTATGTTTATGAACATTTGGCAGAGGCGTTCCATAGACTACGAGAATGATGTTTGTATGTGTATCTATCAAAACAGATAAAGAGGGAAGGTGATGGGATACTGGGGAGTGTGAAACTTGGCAAGATACAATGGTACGGAATAAGGGGTGGATATTGTCCTGGTTTCAGTTAAGGTAGAGTTAATTTCTTCTCAGAAGCTGCTACAGTGCTGTGTTTTGGATTTGTAATGAGAATGGTTTTGAAAACACACTGATGTTTTGGTTTTTCGCTAAGTCGTTTGTTCCTAGTCAAGGACTTTGTTTTTTCCTTGTTTCTTGCTCTGCTAGTGAGGAGGTATGTAAAGGAAACTGGGAGGGAGCACAGCTAGGACAGTTGATCCAAACTGATCAAAGGGATATTCCACACCACAGAATGTCATGCTCAGTATTTTAACTGGGGGTGTTACCTGGAAGGACAGCCAATCTGGGTTCTGGAAGCGGGGTCTGGCATTGGTCTGCATAGGGTGAGCAATTACATCATGCATAATTTTGAGGGGTTTTCTTTATTATTATTATATTTCTTTTCAATTATTAAAATGTTCTTGTCTCAAGATAAAAGTTTTACTTGGATTCTCCTCCCCATTCCATTGGGTATTGGGGGAGAGGCTGTGTTGTGTTTCATCTCCAGCTGGACTTAAAACCATGACACAGCTTCAGCTCTGGCACAGTGGGAGAATCTGACAAGAAGAGTGATGAGCCTGGGCAAGCGAAAGGGTGCAAAAGTGCCAGCATGAGTGGTAGGCAGGGTTTGCATCGCCTGCTTTGGAATAAACCCAGCACATGAAGTATTCTCTGTAACAACACTCAGCCATTGTGCTTTTCTTATTTTCTGTCTCCAAATTAGCATTTTTGGGCAGGCACTAGCTCTGAAGACACAACAGAGCACAAAACATGCCCATTTCAGACACTGTCACTTTCTCACAAGGAGCAGGAGTCTGTTCCTCAGCCAGAACCTTTCTTACAGTGTTCTGTCAGTTCACCTCCATGCTCCTCTTGCTGCATTTTCTGTTCTTTCTCCAAGTGTGTTGAGCATTGCTCCAAGCCATGGATTTACTGCTATAATGTAGCGATCAGAAAGAGAAAATACCATTGACTCAAATCAAGGGAGTGAGCCAATTTTGCAGTTTTGCAGTAACTCATTGGAGCTCTGTAGGTATTTAGTTGCATTGAATAATCCAGTGCTGTCTGAAACGCAGCAGCGTCTTTGTTTCCCATGAAGGGAAGGGTGATGCATGCTTGCAGGGCTTCAGATTTTTCAGAAACACATGCATTTATACATTCAGAGACTAGCTCCCAGCACCCAACCAGGCCCTCTGCCAAATCTTCTTGCTTTCACAGTATAAGGCAAAATCCTGCTTGCAGTTTTGTCAGCATTACTGTACTGCTGTCAGCAGAGTCATTCCAGAGTTACACTGGTGCAAATGGGTTTGATACAATCTTTAGTGTTTCCCCAACCCAGCACACACCATCCTAAACCTTCTGCCCCACCTAATCAATGCTTCCCCCCTGCCTGCTGACCCGGCATACAAGCTGATGCACAGATGCCAAACCACAAATACCAGTCCCTGGACAAACACCAAAACATGCATGACTCAGGTGCTAATCCTGCCTGAGTCCTCATGCCAGACCTCACCAGAGACTTGCCTGCACCCCAGGCAAATGCCTCAGCCACCTTCACTCAGGGTAATTTTCCTGCATATCCTCACATACCACTATTACCACTCCATGGCAAGAGGAATGACCCTCCATGGGGAGCTTTCTTCCTCTCAACAATCTTTCCCATTTCCTTGCAGCTTCCCTTCACCTTAGAAATTAGACATCATCATAAGGAATATAAACTGTTTAAAAACCTGTAGAGCATACCTGGTGTCCACAGAGAGTTGGTACTAAAAAGCAAAGGGGCATCAACACCAAATTACGTGGGCATCGTTCTCCTGGGCTCTCCTCTCTTAGCACTGGACATGGACCCAGCCAGAGGGAGGCTGCTGCATCTGCACAAACTGCTGCGGTGGAGCCTTGGATTTTCTGTCAGGCTGCTGGATGAAATCACAGCTTCCTTGCTGGTATGCTCTGGCTCCCTTTCAGCTTCACACAAGCAGCCTGTCCTGCAGAGGCTTGGAATTCAAAAGTCGCTTTGGTTTGGGTTCCTTTGAGTTGGTTATGCTGCTGTGTCTGCAGTGCTGCTGGAGAAAAAAATACATAGGAAAGGAAGGAAAGAAAGAGGATTCCTGCAGGCTTTTACTGTCAGTGGTGCAGGAGGATGAGTAAACAGTGCAGACAGCTATAAAGATTGTGCTAAGTGGTGCAAGAGTCTAAAAGCTTTCCAATGTGCCGTTCCATTGTGTTTGCTTGAGTATTGTATATAGGCATATAAAGAGGGAACAGTTCGGCCTTAAGGCCATATTCATGAACTGAGATGGCTGAGTGAAGAACTCAAAACTCTGTCCCATTCTGCCAGAAAGACTCTCAATAAGTAATCTGAGCTGATCTGCAAAAATTGTTTCTGGTCTCCAACTGATGTCATTTCTCCAAGCACAACATTAACAAAATAAAGGAAAAAAAAAAGGGTGATCAAACCTTGCAATCCAAAGTCTCTGTACACCTTTCAGAGCCAGCAATTTTAGATGTCTCCTTTTGCATTTCCAACTGCAAGGACAACAAGGCCAGGATCCCCTTATTCTAGTCACACTAAAGAAATTATATTTGTTCTAAAATACCAAATTACTTGATCGAAATGTGAGTCATCCCAACTGCATAGGCAACATCTCTCTTATGGCTAATACTGGTGATCAGGTTTCAGCAAAATGTGAGGACATCCAGAGCCACAAACCCTTTAATACAGTGATCTGCCTTAGCACTGTGAGTGTGCTAAGGTTTCAAAATTACTGAAGTCACTAAATCTTGATGCACCTCCCTGAAACTGTCAGTGTAATATTTGTAGGTTTTATGAAGGTTTTGATGGTTGAGACTGCTTCTTTTAGCTTTCCTAACACATGCTGATCTACCTATTAGTCTTGATACACTGAATTACCTTTATGGCTTCTCCTGTCAGTATAATCTGGACTTGGGATTTGCTTTGAGTATTTACTGGCTGTATTAGTATTTTACTTTCTGCATAGTCACATCTAGACCTCAGGGCACAGTTTCACTAAGCCCAGGTGCTGGAACAGGAGTGCTCATGCTTGTCTGATCCTCCAGTCAGCTGGATCAGCCCACTGACCCAGCTGAAAAACAATCTGCTATTTTTCTAGGGCAAGTTCTCAACTGGATCAGCTTGCTGATCTCTTTGATGGCATAGTCACAAGTACTTTGCCAACACAAGGGAGGAGGGGGACATGCAAGATGAAGAGCAGTGCCACCCATTCTGCTTTCAGTCTGCAGGAACATCTCCTAAGCCTCACCATGAAGGCAAAGTTCACCACACACTTGGACAGCACAGATCCTGGCTAAGTGCAGTTCTATCATGCTTGAGTCTGTATTTATAGTCACCAGACCTACACCACCTTAACTTTAGAGGATTTACTCCAAAATTATAGTTGTCTGAGGGGTAACTCAGGCAATTTCTATACAAGGAGCAGCTGGTATGAAGGAAGAAGATACAGATCACCGCCAGTGCAATGTTGTTGAAAACATTTAATCACTATTTAGTTTGACTTCTCAGTTTTTCTAAGATTTTGGATTTTTTCCAGATGGAAAAGTCCTTTCTTTTCTTGTACCAAGAGGAAGCTGCTTCTGAATTTCAAGGAAACAAAATGCCGCACAGGATGCTGTGAAATACTAAAGAAAAAATTTCTGTCTGACACAGAAACCTAAAACAATTCCTGCATTGGTGCTGTAGTACCTTCATGTCCTAAGGTGACCAGGAAATCTGTTTGCACATCTTTCTGAGCATTTCTAAATATTTTGATGGCATTTAGAATTCTGCTTGGAAGACAGACATCTGCAGTAGGTTAGTGGATCTTGATCTTTGTATTACTTAACTTCTCCTTACAATAAATTCAACATGCAGTTGAAACAAAAATCCTTGTATGGTAAGTGGGGAGAGCTAGTAACCTTCAGAAGGTAACTCAATCCACCCAGTAGGTATGCATATGTGGGGTGAACTGAACCCCGAAAGTGCCCCTCTCCCTTCCTAACCACAGAAGGTTAAAGAAGCCAAGGCCGTAAGCTGAAAAGGAAAAGAGCTCCTCTGGGCTCACTAAAGGATGGATCTGAACGAAAAAAAACCTGGATTCATAAGGATGAAGTGGGCTGTCAGAATAATCTAGAGCTCTGTGTGTCAGGTGCTGTGTAAGCAAGGCACAGGTGTGTCAGAAACTTGTGCAAGCCTGTTTTATTCTAACTTCTTGAGCTATCATTAGCTTGTGGAACTCAGGGTGCTGGGAAGCACCAGGGCCAGTGCAGCTGTATGGGCATGGGGACAGGGGTCTCTTTTCTCAGGTAGGTGACTGCTGTGGGCAGAGGAAGCACACACTGGGCAGGAGTGCAGAGGTCCAAAGCTGGGCAGAGTTTAGATCCTGCTCACCCTGAGTGTGTGCCCACCATGCTGGAAGACAAACAAGCACTTGATAAAGGTCCAGAAGTCTGCAGCACTTGAAAGTCTGGAAATGCTCCTCTGGCAGAGAGTGAAAATGTCAGGCTTACAAGTTTTTGTGCATGCTGGACAAAGGCATTTTGTCACTTGCTGGCTCCAGTCCAGGTAGGACATAAATCTTACCAATCTTACCAATTTTAAACAGAAATTTCAGCTCAGACAAGAAGGCAAGTGTGTGTAATTTGGGAGCAGAAAAGCCTCAATGCTGCATGCACTCAGTGCTGAAGCAGTACCATTTCCAGGGCCTGAGTGTGTCACAGCAGTGGAGCCTGAGTGATGGAAATGGCTTCCTCCAAGCAGGGCAGGTTTGTTGCTATGCTATTTCCAAGCCCTCTGCTTACTCCTGTTACTGGAAAGGATTTATGTTTGTTTCTAAATTGGTGTCTATTGATTAGCACTTAGTAACTGGCTGCACAGCTTAATATAATGATCGTAGCTCTTGCTTCTTTTGTTATTTCTGATGCTCAGAAGACTGTTCTTTCTTTTTTTAGTTGCAGGATGTTCTTGTTAGCTCAGCTTAGCACTGTGCATACTTCACAGTCCAGGGTATTTGGGATTTTCTTTTGAAGCATTTTATACCGGCAATGAAGAGAAAACAAAGTGCATAATACTTGTTTTGAAAGAAGTTGTGGCTATATACCAAAACATTATTGAGGTGTGAAACACCACATAACTCATCAGTTTTTACTGCACTAGGTGTTTGGCTGGCTCTCTCTGTTACAGAAAACACCTAGTTTTCCCACAAATAAATTAATTACACTTACAAACTGTACTGTTTGTATGTCTATGTTTTGGCTGAAAAATAAAATTAATCAGAGGAGTCTGTTAAGATTTGCCTTTAAAAGACACTCATTGCAAATACCACATTAAAAATTACTGTTACCTGACCAGCTACTGGATTCTCTCTGTACTAGTTTCCTGACTGGGGCATTACACTTTTTGTGATTATATCTCTAAATAACTTTTGCTTATCTCATGCATCCCAGCTCCTTTCCTGAGGAAAACCTGGTATTAGATGTCAATTATTGGTTACAGGAATTTATTCAAGCATTTTCTTCAGCAATTTCTACTAACTGATAAGAGAGTTAATTGAAAACACAAGCAACACTACATATAGTTGCACAAGTGGCCAAAAGCAATTCTCCCCGATATTTGCAGTAGATCTTCAGTCAGATGCTCACCAAGATGGCAACAATAGCTCCAGTGTAGTCCAGTGGGAAGGGATTGTATGGAGCACTATTGTACACAGTGTGTCCTCCCATGTGACATTCACGCCGCAGCCCTGTCCACAATAGCTCTCTAACATCTGCTTTACTGCAGATTGGGTTAGGGTGCAGTGCTTCAGGGCTTTCTGGGGAAGAGGATCAGACTAAGTTCCTGTTGAGGTTTCTTGGGGAACTCATCTATCAGCATTTCCAGGAGTGCTGGTGTACCATCCACCTCTGCTTCCAAACACTGCAGCAATGCCCATTGCAGGTCTTCCAGCCACAAGCCACTGTCTGGGCAATGGTGCCTAGGATAAAAAAGAAGTTTCCAGATGGCCACCACTGTGATCCTTTTCCAACTGGCAGATTTGAGGTGCAGTGGTGCCAAACTCCTGATGAAGACACAGATACATTCATTTCCCCTTCCAGCAGTTCTGTAGTTACTAGTCTTCATTTTGCAACCCAAGAACATCAGTTTTCAGTCAGACTGTGGATCTAAAAGAGGACACAAAGAATTTTTTCAGGTGCAGCATGGAGCCATCTTGGCAGGCTGCTGCTAGAAGGTGTCTGATGACAACATCATGAAATCTGGGAGATGTCTTTGAGACTTTGCCTCTTCCTACACAGTCTTGTCATGTCCTGAAATCAATTCAGACATCTCTCAGCTTTTCATGACCAGTAGGAAATGAAAGCTGATCATTGCCTTGTTTTCTCAGAAAAGAACTTCAAACTGGTGTTGGCACTAGGGGACTGAGTAGAGTAGCCCAGCAGACTACATACTCCATCCTCTCCTACTGTACAACAAGGCCCCTGTTTAAAATCTTAGAAAAAGCTACTGCTTCAGGTGTCTGGGACTGGTGTCCAAGTAATCATGACTATAGATAGAACTGATATCGACACCATGGAGACAGAAGAAAGACCCTTGCCTCTGGAATAATGTCTCTACTGTGCATAAGTGAGATCAATTTTGCTTACACTGGTGCTGCCTTACCAGGCCAGTTCTTGAATACTTATTTTTCACAATGTGATGCTGGAGCCCAGAGGTTCTCTCCTGTGGCATGCACTCTACATACCAGCTGCTCTAACACATCCTACTTGTACTGAACATGCTCAGGAAATGTTGCTCTAATACTTTGGATGTCCCCAGGAGTGTCACCTCAGTCACACTAATGCTGTCCCAGCCAGGGGTAGCAGTGCTAGGCCCTTTAAGAAAGCTGGATGTCTGTTCCTGTTAACATAAAATCTCTAGGACACAAATCAGAAAGATTACAAAAATTAGAAGATAATACTAATTTAGACAGCTGATGCTCTTTCAGCAGCAACAAACAACAATTTTTAGTCATCCTTCAGAGGATTCTAATCTGTATCTTGGCAGGATGGTAAAACAAAACTACAATCACAGGATATACAAATGACTCATCCCAGGCGGTTCTGCTTCTTCAGCTCCAGAGTGATGTTCCACCTAAAACACAAAAAAGCAGAATGTAATTTAAGAGTCAAGGAAGGCTGGCAATTGCATCTTTGGCTCTGTGCTCCACTGCTCTCACAACAGCCTCCCTCCTGACCCTGTGTACAGTGTAACAGCTCCTACATTCTGCTTGCAGAACAGCTGTAAGAGAAACACAGAGCAACTCAGTCACAGATGGAAGCTGTCATTGCAATAAAATGGCCAGAATCAAATCATGCACCTACACTCAGGGAGATTTTGAAAGGAGAGGCTAAGAAAGTTTCCTTCCTTAACTTCATCGTGACCTAAAATAAAAACAAATAGCAACACACATCCTTAATATTTAAACACTTTGCAACAAAAGACACCTTTTTTGTCTCATTTCAGTCTGGTTTTTGTTGTTGCTTTTTATTACTAAAACAGGAGAAAGGATGGTCTTGTGATTATAATCACAGGCTACAAGTCAGGAGATCAACATTAAGCTTTTCAAAATTTTTCTCGGTAGTTGTGGTCTCTGTTTGCCCTAGGAAAGAGTGAGTGACGTGCTTCCTTAGCTTACAGGATTATAAGAATTTTTAAGAATAAAACCCAGAAATGCTGGATTTAAAGTCTGATGATCAGATCAAATTTTGGTTAACTAGGGCTTGTTATATTTCCAGCAGAAAATCTGACTAAATGAATACTCTCTATATGTCTAAATCAGTGTGGCTGCTTGTCTTAGAAGCAAGCTTGGAGTAAGGATTCAGTGCTGTACTGACTGACCCATGGCTCACCTACAAGATGCTGTTTTCAGGTCATGGCTGCATAAACACAGAAAAGCCAAATATATTAAAGGCTGAGCTTTTCTGTAGTGACAGGACATGGAAACATCATGTAGTATTACTCATGCAATCTTGTCAATCTATCTCTCACATTTACAGTGAAGTACCACCTGAAGTGTGGCCTTGGCTCAGGGTCCCATTGGGCCAGGTGGAGTACAAATAAATGATCTTCTTTCTTAAAGCAGGTTTTGAAGCTAGAGAAAATCTTGCTGCACTCACTGCAGAATTATGTGCTTCATCTGACAGTGTGGGAATTGTAGAATCATAGAACAGCTCCGGCTGGAATGGACCTTAAAGACTGTCTCATTTCACCCCCCTACCATGGGCTTTCACTAGACCAGCTTTACAAGGAGCAGTTTACTGGGAGAGAAGCAAATACAGCAAGATAAAGCAGAAAATGCTGCTGCTTATAACAGCAATGCTGATCAGAAAGTAGACAGCCCTAGGAATGAATTCTGGCTGCCTCAAGCTGTTGGAAACTTCTGAGGGCAGGCCATGGCAGGAAATAAAAAAGCACATTGAATAAATCACTTGATGCTCTGATTAAGAGGCATGGGACTCTGTATCATGTGATAGTTAAAGCCGTAAGCTCCAGCCTTGAAGATATTATTTGGTACACAAGCAGTCTGAATGGGCAGATGGTATTCATGAGCAGGATTACTATTTCTAGCAAAACAGGTCAAACCAATTCACTTAGAAATGGAATTAAAATGTAGGTTGTTATCTCTGAAGGTGTGTGACTTTTGAAAGAGAGCTAATGAATCGGGCTTATTGTAATTGCATAATTTTCAACAACGAAAACATTCTGTGAAGTAGAGGAAAGTTTTGCCTTTGTTTCCATTGTCAACTACACACTCATTTTCCAGAATGAAACTTGCCTCCAAATAGGAATGGATCAGCTGACTAGTGCTGACCAAAAGTATTCATTTTCCTATACTACAGAATAAGGCCACTGGCTGCGTGACATCATGTCGTGAGTGAGAGCAGATGCTGCACATGAAGTGTGGTTCACCGACAATAATCAATAATGTTTAACCTTATAAATAGTACCCAGACTCACTTCCCCATGGCTTTTCTGCTAGCAGGCACCTTCATGGGTTGCTGACTGCTCTGAGGTAGGGCTTAAAGCAGGTTGCTTAGGCAGCTGTGGGATGAAACCCTCTGCCCTGCAAAGGTACAGAATCACTAACGTCAGTCATGTGGCAGAGGTGCCCACATTACTTCCTGTGGCAACCTCTGATTGCTGGCTAGACTGAAACAGAGGGCAGGAGGAACTGCTTTTGCAAACAGAGGTTCCAGAAGCCTTTCAAAACTCCTGTCTCCTCACAATGAAGTGACAGCAATTCCTGGCTAACAGCAAGAGCCAGGCAGCTGCTTGCAGGGGTAGGATGGAGAGCTGGAGAAAGGTGCTTGCAAAGGACCAGAAGGCACTTTGTAAGGGGTCTGAGGGAAGGAGACATCCCTCTGCCTTTTCTACATGAGCATCAGCTCTCTGGGACCATTTCTCACAGACCCATTCCCAGAATTCTTCTTTTCCATAAGACCTCCCCAAACCCCAACACATTAGCAGAGTATTAGCAGGAAAATATTATCTATGTTGACTTAATGGACTTGGAACACATGGGAATTTCAAGTGCTCTGCTTTGTCTCCCTGAGCTTGAGTGGGTGAGACCCTGCTCAGCTCCCTACAATGTGGCCAAGTGCCTCTTTAACCCTGGAACAGCCTCCAAATCTCAGCACCAGCTGACATCAGGCTCCCAAGCACACCAGGGAGGTCTCACTCGAGCCCATGTCTTGGCCAGAAGCCTGCAGACAGGCAGTGAGCAGCAGCCCACGCCTGCACGTGGTGCTGGGTGTGAGAGGCAGCGGTGGCCCTGCAGCTCACGCTGCCAGTCCATGTCTGCCAGGGCTGCTCTGGCAAGCTGGGCCGGCTGGGGCTGTTGGAAGAGGCAGGCAGCTCCCTCACCTCAGGCAGGGGAGGAGGCAGCAGGCAACAACCTCACAAGCCAGAGGAGAAGGAGGCCACCAGCCTGGTACAGCTCTGCTCGCTTGTGAGAAACAGGGTGTCTCTTCCCTGTTCCACCTATGCCACTTCAGCATCACCAGTCCTAGGAGTAAGGAAAGGAAATTATACCTGCGACTTCCATCAAGCCTGTAAAGGCATGGGGAAGAAAATACACAGTACCTTGGCTCCAATGGCTGTTGGAGCTGTAGAGTGAAAAAGCCATGGAGCTGCAGAAGAGCGAGAGGGTAACAAAGAGAGGTGTGGACTTAAGGAACTTTGTCACAGAATTAATTACTCCTTGAAGAAGATGCTCATCAGCAGGCAGCTCCCATACGAGATTTGACTTCAGCTGGACCTTCTGAGACAGTAGGGGCCACAATCACCTTGTTACATCCACAGGGGAGAGGGCAGTGCTCTCCTCATACAGTGGATGGGCTGGCTAAGCAATACCAAGAGGGCTCAGATTGCAATGGGATATTTGTGTGGTGGGGACTGCACAAACTCACAGTAAGGCAGGGTTTGCTGCAAGGGGTTTGCACTGCATATTGGTCCACTAGTAAAAAGTAGAAAGAGAGAGGAGAAAACAGACCATGACAATTTTGTCTCGGGGAGGAAAGGAAACCAAAGCTGAAGGGGGTAAACCATGGACAAAGTACAAGAGAAAGAACAGGCAGGGAAACTGGCTGGAGGTGAAGGAATTGGGAAAAAGGCATAGCGAAGGGTTTGTCTTGATCACCAACGTGAAAAGGAGGCAATCAGGGACACAGTACAGTCCAGGAGCACTGCCAGACAGCTTTGCCTCCTTGCTTTTGCCTTAAATGCACTCCCTGCATCAGCCAGCCCTGCCTCTGGGGTCAGGGAGACAGGGGCTGGTATGTGCCCAGCAGATGTTGAGCTGTGTGATCCTGAAGAGAAAGATTGTGTTAGGTCAATATCATACCAATTTCTGTGTCAGGAGGTGCAAAAGCAAGCAACTATTTTGGCTGTATAAAAGATACAATCTTGGTCCCAGAGTAGGAGTATAACAAATTTTGCAGTGACACTTTTATTCCAAGCCTCAAACTCTGCTGCAGCTAATCAAAATGTGCTTTATGCTTCTTCTACCCATGCCCACATATTAATTTAATATGTGTGATCAGAACCCTTGTGAGAAATGCTGAAACAAGTCTTTTGGCAAGTAAAACTGTACCTTTAACCATAAGATAAGCACAGGGTAAGCAGGGCTTTTAATGTGCCTCATCCAGGCACAGGGGCCACAGAGATGGGGGCAGAGGGGCTGCAGCAGTTTTCCCTCACAGGCACCTGCTCCTTCCTCTCTGGGTTCAGTCTTTCAGCAGTGCTGGCGATTCCTGGCAGCTGTGGTGGTGTCTGTGCATTGGCCAATGGCTGCCCTTTTAAAAATTTCACCTGAAGGACATTTATTGATTCTTTGTTTTTTATGTTTTCCTATTTCCCCCCCCCCCCCCACCCCCCCACTTTATTTCAATAGATTGGGAATGAAGGTATGGAAAGCAAGAACTAGCAAAAGGAAAGCAGTGACATTCCTTTCTGGGTCATGGAAACCAGAAAGGTTGCCAGTTTGTTGGCAAATATGCAAAGAACTAAATCTAAGCACATTCATTTGATGTTGCAAACAGGATTTAAATGCTGCAGTAGGCTTGTGACTTCTCTTTTGACTGCTACTATCCATAATTCATTATTTGTTGCATGTGACTCATCAGTTAAATCATATGCATTATTTCTGCTATGTAGTGAGTTTATCTGAAACTGGTCTATTAAAAAAAGTCTCCTTGAAATATCAGCAAAAGAAACACCTTTTGTAAATGTTGGTAGAAGATAAAAGAGAAACAAAAGTAGGGTAAATTGGGCAAGGATAGTTCTTGTATAGGTAAAATATCTGGAAATATTTTATTTCCTTTTTCACTCACATCCTATCAAGCTATGCCAATTCACCCAGAGATAGACTAGGCACAAGGGATGCAAAGGTTATGTCTGATACAGATAAACTTCTCTTTTATCTCTTTATGGTCTCAGTTTCTGAGCTGTAATTTGAACTGGAGATCAAGTCAGTGTAACAAAGACACAAAACATTAGTCAGACTTCAGTAGGCACGAGTCCTGAGATTCAGTTTCCAAACTTTCCAGTTTGTAGCTAGCATCAGATGTCATAAACTGTACCTCTATTCTTTTAGAAGGGTTCAGTGGTCTGAAGGAAACATAAGAATACCAGTGGCAAATTACAGTATGCAGGCAGTTAGGTTTTCTTGCTCCTCATTGCTTCCTTCCTCCATTTGTCAGATTTTATTGTAAATTCTAGCTTGTCTCTTCACAAGCACCTTTATTTGACAGCCCTCAGCAGAGAAGCAGCGTTTGACAGTTTGGCCTCAGACTGTCAGAAAGAGAGAGAGAGTACTTTGGGCTTTGCAGACCATACACTCACCATACAGCTGCACCTGAGTGTCATCACCACACCTTAATCCTGTAGTGATCCAGGGAAGCCTCAGTGTAAGCATGCACCAGCAAGATGGCCAACATGCAAATGAGAGATAAATAAATGACAAACTGCTACAGCTTCAGCTTGCAGAGTGTCAAGTAGCTCTTGGAAAGTGTTTCCACTTCAGGTAATTTCCACGGAGGCTGAGTGATTTCAGCATGGGCAGAGTAGGTCTGTCACTTTGTAATATTGAAGCTTAGAGAACAAGGGGAGTGAGGAGCTGCAGAGCCCCCAGGCTGTGGGAGCTTTGCCCATGTGACAGCCACACACTCCGTGGACACGGCTCTGGCAGCGGCTCCTGCAGCCTGTTGTTTTTCTGGGGCAGATAAATGGAGGTCCCAGGCACTCCAGACTCTAAAGCATTCTTGAAAAAACCCAAGGTCATCTCTGTCTTGCTTAAGGATAGAATTCCCATTTCTAAGTTTAGCTGTCCTGAGGAAAACCCTCCTCTCCTCCATCTCCACAGTGCAGGCAGTGTGTGAGCCTAGAGACCACTCATGGTATAGATAACAGGACCATGGCAATAAAGACAAGTTTGCTGACATCTACTGTGACACACAAAAGAAGAAATTTCTACTTGTTACCCCTACTTTTAATATCTGTGCTTATGCTAGCTGGACAGGTTTCATTGAGAAGAAATACATTTATTAAAGCTGCTGTATTTATCTTAGTCAATATTTACATATATGTGCTTCCATAGCAGCTGTGTACATGACAGACTAAGTAAATTCTGTACAAAAGCCCAAACAGAGCACAAGAGGCAGCAAAAATAATTCTCCAGGCCTCAGAAGAACCCACATCACCCCCTTTAGTCACTCTCATACCCAGTAACTTTCTAACTTCATTATACTAACATATTACACTGGTGTTGGTGCTTTCATGTTGCTTCTCTTCAAAAGATTTATGCCAGTGTCTCTCAGGGTTGGGCTCACCCATGTCCTGCCCTGCTTGCAGATCCCCAAGGGTGTGCAAAGCCTCCAGGGTCCAGGCTGGCCATTTAACTGTGTAGGAGCCTCCACGGGATCTGGACTCTTATACAGAAGTAGCAGCTGTGTGGCCAACCTGTGCCTGGGACCCTCCTCTCCCCTGCACTGCTGCGTGCTGTGACACTGACTGTGTGCCACACTTCAGGCTGAGGACCTGTGGAGTTCACTAAACGGGGTTGCAGAGACAGGAGAAACGAGTCACTAAGCATGAGGAGTGCTGGGAGAGAGAGAGAGAGAGAGATCTAACAGTGCCCAGAGGAGATGCCTTACTAAACTAATGCAAACCTAATAAACAGAAGAGCTGCTAATTATCAAAAGGAGTTAAGCAATGAAAACTGGCAGAAAGCCAAGCAGCAATATTGAGTGTCTTAATGCAAAGAGGAACTACTCAGCAAACACAGTTTGTAATACAAAAGGAAGGGACAGATCGTATTTCAATATGATTTGCATTGTATTAATAATCTTCTGTGCATTTTTTCTGACTGAAGATATTTATGTATATCCAGTGGATGAAGGATGATCGCTGAACGTATGTTGTTTCAAACATGTTCTTTGAAGCCAAATGTTTCTCCTTTGGAAATAAAAAACAGGCTCTAAAAGTATTTAAAAATGAAAAGGGAAACTACTTTCCATAAGTCTGAGCTCCAGGGCTATAGTATGAGAACATGAAGATATTTTCAGAGAAAAGAGAAGTTGTCACAGAAGAGAAACATTACACATGCACTTGCATTTCTAGCTCCTGGAGCTCCAGAACACTGGAGTGTTGGAGTGAAGTTGGTTGTTGTGAAGTCACTGGTCACTGTGGTTACAGACAGATGTGGAAGCTCCCTTTGAACAGACCATCAGCTGCTGTTGTTAGTGAGGCCCCCAGAGAGCCAGAGAAAGATGGGAGAGGGTGGCAGCCTTTCCCCAGCCTGCAGAGGAGGATGCTCATGGTGGTTCAGAGGCCTCTCAAAACCATGCCCTGCTAATGAGCAGGAGCAGTGCTGCAATGTACAGGCTGTGGCAGGGCTAGCCCAAATGGGCACAGGGAGTGGGATTGTCCCTGAGAAGCTGATCTCATGAGAAGACAAGGAACAAAGTGGCATTAACATGCTGCCACTGGCACTTTAGGCAGCATCCACAAGCAAAGCCACCAGAGGTGGGGCTGAAATGGAGGGAATGACTGAGAGCCCTAGAGCCACATCCCAGTGCAAACCAGCTCTCTCTTTTGCCTGTACTCCATATCATTCAGCGTTTGCATAACAAAAACATCCAATCAACGCAGCAACATGCAGGAACCTGGATGATCCTGAGTCAAGGACTCTTTGGCATGAGTTATTGCTCTGACCCCAAGTGTAGGCCATCAAAAATGAAATGAAACCCACCACAACTTGAGTGAATTTTGTCCTTATATAATGCTCTTTTTTGGAAGGAATAGTTCCAAGTAATACTCCCTTGATTCTTTTATTTGTCCTGTGAGGCAGGAAGCTTGCACTCCACTCGTGACACTGCCCATTTTTCCCTGGGATACGTCTGTGTATTCATGTGGATATCACACATCGTTCTGCAAATTGCTCTAGCTGCACTCTTGGGTAAATACATCATTACCAGTTTTCCCAGTCTTCTTACTGACTGGCTAACCATTAACAAAATCATGTTTTTTACAAAGTCCATAAAGTGCCTGTAAGCACATGGTGCAATGTTCTTCTCTTCAGCACACCAGGCTCTGGTTTTCAAAGATGCAGGTGATGAGTTGCAGCCTCCTGAAATGGTGCTCCATTTGAACATGTGAACTAGAAATACTTAACTTGTTGCTTTATGCGAGATTTCCAGACTCCTGGGGCAACTATTTTTGTACCCATACATAAACACTCAGTAGGTAAAAAGGGGCTTTGGATATTATTTTTATGAACTATATTTGTGCTTCTCCAGCTTCCTATGTACAGCTGACAGGCAAGAGGTCAGAAAACAGTTGATCAGCCTTCACTGTAGAGAGCAAATTGTGGGCAAACAGCACCCAGGGCAGGCTGGTTTGAAGTGATCTGTCAAGAGGTGAATGGGCTGTTTTCCTAGGGGCAAACCACCATGGTGGAGATACCAGAAGGTCCAATAACCAAGGAGCGATTTTAGTAACTCAAATTTTAAAGGAACATAACATAGTAAGCAAAGATGCATAAGAAGAGACATGTAGAGGGAGAGAAAGCAGCAAGATATTTTCTGGGAAAAGCAGTCTGTTTCCTGGGTACTCCTGCATCTGTAGACATAATCTGAATTTGACTCAGCCCTCTAATCAAAGGGCACTGCCAACTATGTCCAACAAACTAATAAATGCTGGCTTGTTCGGAAGGAAGAGATGCACCACTACAATTATTTCTGATGGCACTATTTGCCTAGAAGGTACGTGCCTTAAAAAGGACTCCTTGACATGTACATGGAAATGAGGAAGAGCTTGACTCATGGACCTTGTCTGGAGGACCCACCTCATGAAGAAGCTGCATTCTGTCTTGCTTAAGGGTGTATCTGGGGAGACTGTTTTGAGAAAAAAAACTGTGACAACTTCTTCCCTGAGGAGGAACCCAACACATGCTTTCATATCTCATTATCATCCAGATGCATTTCCCAAGTCTTCAAAAAATGTTCTTCTATATTCTGTGGCAATGTGAAAGACTCATGGACTAACCACCTGGGGAGGGGAAAAATGAAACTTTGGGAGAAGCTACATGCCTTATGGCTTTCGCACTAGCTGATCTTAGAACCATCAAAAGAGTATGGACTCTTCTTCCTTGCCTCAGCCTTCTTCTCCTTCCTCCTCTTCTGGCCCTGCACTGCCATGAGAGATGCCCCAGCCCCTGACCAGTCACACAAGTAGCAAAGGGCAGAATGGAGAACTGGGGACTGGGCAGTGGGAGGGGCATGGAGAGGAAGGAAACCTGTCCTTCTGCTGGCAGGGAGGTGTTGTAAAAGCTTCATCACTATGTGCAGCTTTGAGTGCTGAGAAATGTGCAAACACTTCGGTAAACATTGGTATAAAACAAATAGTTGGGGTCACAGGGAAATCACTTCTTTCTCTAACTGCCTTCAGTTGCCAGACTCCAAAGCAGCATACCAACTGTTGTGAAAGAACATTGACTTTCAAGTTGCAGGCTACCTTTCAAGTCCAAGAAGATAAACCTCCATAAATGTACCTACAGTTTGCCTTCAAGAGAGGAGGATGTTCTGCCACTGAGAGACTGTACCTCGTATGCTTCCTGACCCTGTCTCTCTCTGAGAGGGAATGCAGGTGCCTTTTCCATACAGTATGTGTTCCTAGCCATAAAAGAGATGTGGCATCATTCAGAAAAGAATAAAGAAGGTTGAAGGCAAAAAAAGAAAAGCCAAGTCATAAAGATCTATTTTATATCTAGAAGATGTAGGCAATAAAGTTGTGAGTCACCCTTAACAAATTCGTCTGCTATTTTGTGACTAATGCATTAAATTACATAATTCACAAATGTCCAGCCCTTTAGGATTTTACTAAAAACTATTTGCTGATTTAGAGATAGAGATAGCAAAATGAAGTGAAAAAGCAGGGCCTTTTGGAGAAAGGGAAGCAATCAGCACTAATGAATTTATTGTGCAAAACCCACGTGGTTGCAGAACTACGCACGTACACGCACATCTGGCTGCTTCAGCTGTCACTGCTCATGAATGCAGCTTGCTGATGCCAAGCAGAAATCTGTATCAATACAATAAGTTATTTGTTCATTTTTACAATATCTGTTCATTTTTATAGCCACAACTGTAGCAACAGAAAACAAACAGCTAGGTTTTCCAAGAGAAAGTTAAATTTGAGCAAAGTTAATCAAAGTCCATGCTGAACAACTCAGATAATACTCAGGTTGGCAGAGCTCACCTACTGAGTCACAGAGGCATTGCTCCAATATTTGCAATGACAACAGCTGGGATATCACTGCCAAAAGAGAGGAAAAGCTCTTTCCCTTTCTGATCCACGTCTCTGGCCCCTGAATATAGGTCAGAAGCATGTGTACCTTTGTTATTGCACAGACTCAGCACATTGCAATGCCAACAGCATATTTCAAGAAAATGTAACCTCAGAGTTAGAGACACAGAAGAACCAAATCTTTGTCTTAAAAAACCAATAAAAAGTCAAGTTGTGAGGAGGGCATACGTGGTAAGTGGGTAGAAATAATCAAATGGATTCACCTTAGGTAAATAAGCTAAATCTATGTCCAGCAATATAGACAAGTGCATGTAAGAAAACCTTTGTCTGGTGCCTGCAACGAAAATTAAGCTGAGCTCTGGATGCAGGTTCTTGGCTGTTGGGATGCAGTGGCAGGGCTCAAAATTATTTATCTTCCCTTCACTCTGTTCGTTACCACCCAGTATTTTTCATGCTCTAGGACTGTTGTCTCAGCCATATCAGTTTTGATGGGTTCACCTCTGGTTTCGTAATATTCAATTATCTTTCATAAAAGCCCAGCTCTTGCATTTATGTGGTCAGTGAAGAAACTCCACTTCCCCTTTAAAAGCTACTCATATCCTCAGAGTCACAGATTGAAACACAGAAAATAAAAGTGCTAGTCTCAGAAAACAGAAGGCTAAAAATAAATTAATATTCAGTATTTTTAGAAACATTATGAATTTTTAAGCAAATGTTATTATTTTTTATGGGAAGACTGATTCATGGCTTTTGGATTTCTGGTATGATAAGCATAAGTTTACATAGCCTTCTTCCCATGGCAGGAAAAGGAGCTAAATGATTCTCAGTTTTCTAAGGTTGATTAATATCACATGTAACACAGAAGAATTTTACACCAGGGACTTAGCTGATGACACGTCTATTTTATAAAAAAGGATTGTTTAGCATAAATATATGATTCCTTACAAATTCCACATTGAAGATTTTAACCTTTGGTTAGTGATTCTAAAATATAAAGCTCTATCTTTAAAAATCACACTCTTAAAAGAAAATGCAGTTCTTGGGAAGCTTTTGAAAAAAATCAGTATGCTTCAAAAATTAATATAAAGAAGGCATCCTGTTTAGCAGTTACTGAAAGAAATGATTTCCAACTAATTTTTAAAATTCCTTACAGATTGCATTGCTATTTCCTGTTTATGGTCATATTATGAATAAACCAGGAAATGCTACAGAAAAAAAAAAGAGTGATACATTTCAATTTTAATGGGGAAACTGTATTTTCATTGGATTATTTGCAAGGAATGGATTAAATGGATTAGAAACCTGTTTTGAAAGGACAAGTGAGATCATTTTACACATTTCTTTTTCTTCTAAGTAGAGGCACTGTGTGGTGGCATGTCTTGCAAGCGTGCAGCGTCTGGTTCTGATAACAACCCTGGGCACCCACAGAATCTGCCATTTTTAGATCATTTGACACAACAGGATGCATCAAATGAAGAGCAGGATATATTCATCTCAGCACAGAGTGGGTAGGTTGAGATGAGTTAAATGAAGCTCTGATTCTATACATGGTGCATTTTAATTGCGTGTTGTACTTTGAATATAAAAGAAGATCTGGTTTACCCAATATTTATGTAACATCTTTCCTCATTAAGAATTTATTAATGGTTTCATCAGCACTGAAATCACAAGAAGGAGAGGCAAAAAAACACTGAAGTCCATTTAAAACCATTAATTAGCTGGGCAATCTGATTGTTCATTCTCAACAGCTGTTGCCTCTGTGGGGTTTCAGTGATCAGCTGTGGAAACAAACACACACTGGAACTTATTAAAATTAGAGAAACGTGGGGGAATTTTTTGTTTGTTTTTGTTTGGTTTGTTTTTTGGGGTTTTTTGTGACGGGAACTATCCCAAACAATCCTCAAAGGTGGAAAAATTTCACGAAGGCATCAGGTACATAAACCCGCACAGTCAAAATTGCTTTTAGTTTTCCTGAGGAGCATTTACAATGCTGGAAATGTCTCCTGCTGCTACATGATTTACTTCCCTAACAAAGAACACTTTGCTGTTCTGAATCACAGCCACGCAGGGCTTTTCTGTATACTGCAACTCTTTTCTTGATTCATAATTATCCGATAGGATTTGCAGCTTTGGCCTCTGTTCCCCCTGAAAGCAACGGGAGCCACGTTATTGATGTCAAGGACACACAAATTTCAGCAGCTTTTCCATGAACAGCAACCACATACATGCAAGGACATGCAACTTCAGGGTCCAGTTACTTGATTCAAAGTTAAGTGTACAGGAAAATCGTGCATCTTTATCTAGTCCTTACTTCCTGCTGCCAGTGAAGACAGACAGTGACAATGCTGGCTGCAATTTCCTTTTTTGTCTCAAGGCACCAGGACTTACACTGCTTCTGCCTCTACGGAGAACCAGGTGCTGTTATAGGCCCTGTGCTACTGCTTGGGTTGAGAGGACTTTTGAACCAAGAAGGTTTCAAATATTAAATCCTTTGAAGGATAATGACCTACATTTTCCTTTGAACAGAGGCTGACTCATTCAATTTTTTGCACACTGTGACTGAGGAATAGTGGTAATTTCAGCCAAAGAACAGTAGCCAGCTAGTGTAAATCATACAATGTCAATGATCTATCTTGCTTTTAATCCAATTTTAAAAGTGGTCTGCTCATGCAATTCTAGCATTCTTGTCTTAGCTGGTGCAGGATGTATTGATGAGGACAGATTTTTCATGTCTGTTCTAGAGGGATCATGAATCACTGCAATAAAACCCAAGTCTCTCCTTCCCTCCCTGCAGATGAGCACAATTCCAGGAAATCCTTTCTGTGTCATGCCTTAGCAGTAACTGGAGATCAACTTCTGAAAACCTCTGAAATCTCACCCCTTCAGGCAAGACCATATAGCTGGTGAGCCACATTTTCAAGTACCTCTAATGAGCAGGTTTAGAGTACAGTCAACATATTTGAAAATAAAATACCTTCCAAAATCACAACCCTAACTCACCTAACTTTTGTGACAACTTCCACAGGGAAAATGTGTTCACGTGTTCCTGCTTCACCATGGAGTAGACAGAAAGAACTGTTTCAGCCTTCAAAGGACCAATTTTTTGTCCCCAAAGTTATGAGCTTCAGCTGTTACAACCAAGCTTGTGAAAGAGTCTGATGTTTGCTGATATTGCCTAATTTGTTATATACTAACATCAGAGGCTCAGAGAGCTTGTCAATCAGTGGCTTTTATGAACACTTGCTTTTAAATTTTCCATCATCCTACAGGCTGAAATATTTTCGAGCAGTAATTTTTAATATAAAAAATGTTCCTAATTATTTTGGGAATTAAAGTATATGAGCTGAGTATAGTATTTGGTTTCTTTGTAAACAGAGAACAGAAATACCCATGAGCATGATTATACATTCTGTTTCTGATCCCTGTCTAATAATGCTAATTTGGCTTTGATCTCTTCTAGCTTCTATAGGTAGCTCTGTAGGTGAGAATGCTGGGTTTTTTCAACAATGTATTTTTATTCTGTATGAATATAATTCTGTATGAAATCTGTAAGATTGCTTTTGCAAAACAGAAAGTAGCTAATTATGATTTTGCTGCCTTTCATATTTGCTTGAGTTTTCAATTCTGAAATTTCAAACTTACTTGGAACCTAACACCTTGTGATACACCTATTCAATGAAAACCCACCATCTCCCTGTAGATCCTTGTCCTGATTCTGGGACTGTCTAGACAAGCTGCCTCATCTCTAGTCCCATTGTTTTACAATATTATGAAAAGGAAGGAGACCTACTTTTTACTCAAAAGGGAAATTAATCTCAAATGCATAATAAACTGTTGCTACTCTGTCGTGAAGAACTGGAGGTTATTACAGTTTTTTCACATCTCTGATAGAGCAGCTTACATTGCTACCATGATTCTGTTAACACACTCAGCAGTTTTTAGGGTTTGTTTTACAAATACATTTGCTTCTAGTTGCCAGCCTGATCCCTGAAATAGGGTATTCTACAAGTGCAAGTTACAAAGTAAGCAAGGAAAGATAGTCTTTTACTCTCAAGCAAATGAATAATGTTAGGCATTAACTGGTGTGAGAAATTTTATCTTTGAAAAAATATTTAGTTGTTCAAAGAAAAAAAACCAAACATCTATTCACAAGAGGGGCTAAAATTCTTTGGGACATTGAAGAGAAGGAACTAGATGTATTTTTCCAAGAATATTGGCTTCTGATTGTGCCTAGTAACTTCTTGCCAGTGAAGGTGGCTTAGGAGGGTTAAATGCACATGCACAGGCACGTGCATTCACAAGTCATGCTGTGCCTTAATATTTGAACTTTCACTGTTTATCTGTTTAATAATATGCAAACCCTGCCTGGGTCATCTGAGGCCATGGTAGCCAGTGAGACCACAGAAGTTGCTCAGGCAGGCATTTAATCTTTAAATCCAGGTCAAAACCCCCAAAGGTTTGAATCCAGACCCAGCCAACAACAGCAGCTTGGAGTGACCTCCTAAACTGAGGTCCTTAGGAAGAAGAATAAAGCAGACAAAGACCCTGCTAAGACAGTGAGAGGAAACCTGGTCAGTAAAAGAGACAAAGTGTGAACTTTTCTATTCCTTAAACACTCACTACAGTGAATATTTTAATCTACCTCCTAGCAGGGATAAATACAGCCCATAGTATTTCAGTGGAGGGGAAAAAAAAGACAACCACAGAACAGTTTTCAATGAATGAGGCAAAAAGTAAACACCTACTCCAGGTATACAAGCCTGTAATGGTGCAATCTCCCACTGAGATTGCTGCTAACTGGATAGAGGGAAAAAGAAAACAAGGAGGAAAGAGCAAGCACAAGATTTTTCAACCAGGTTTCTAGAAAATTGTTGATGAGATAGGAAGACGTTTGACTGTGAATTGTTTCTTTAAGCCCAGCATGTGCATAATTCTGCTCTCCTGTACACCAGCTAAACAGAAAGTCACTCACTTCATTTCACTTGACTGATTTCGACAGCCTCTGTGGAGAGCAGGAGTTGATCAGATGTGAGTCAGTGTGTTTGCCTGCTGCTGTCAGCCCCAGAGGAAAAGTCTCACAGCTGCTGAACTTCCTGGAGCTTCTCACGAGCCAGGGTTGGTAAAAAATGGTCAGCCCTAGAGATGAATGCAAGATGACTTATTCTGGGATTTCACAAAAGACAGTGGAATAGATGGAGTACAGTCCAGGGGGGTCAGTGATAAGCAGAGATACAGATGTGCTTGGAGTGATCTTCTGACTGGTACAGGAACAGCCCAACAGCCCAGAGTGCCGCAGCTCATCTTGCAACTATCTATGAGTTCCCAGGCTTGACCTAGCAGGCAGTGGTTCCATAGTATTACTCCAACACAAAAAGTTACAGATGAAGAGATTTTCTGCACCCGTACAGTCATCCCTTCCTCTCCTGTAGAAGGTGATGCTGTCACCAGTACTGGTTCTCCCAGACACAGTTCAGAGTCCAGTCACACAGCCCATTGAGTCAGCAGCAGCAGGGAGAGAGAGAGAGGAATATTTTAAGGCAGATTTGTCATCACATGTTTGTAACATGAGGGTATAAATTTAGTTGCTCTACAGTGCAAATCCTTGCAGCTCTGGAGAGTTACTGTGTTGACACTCACACTTGACAAGCTAACCCAAGATGAGTTCTGTTGGACAGCAGTTTATTCAGATTAGTGCTGCGATGGAAGCAAGTGCTGAAGTGCTCTCACTGAGCTTTCATTCTTGAGCATGAAGTACACTGTGGGGAGCACATCTGCTCTATTAAAGCACAAGATTTCTTCTTTCTCTTCCTATATTCAGTGACAAATATTTGCTTTGGACTCCATTTTTATTTACTGTGGACTACTAACTATTCAGGTTTTACACACTGTAAAACAGATGATCCTACTAAATGTGTTACAGCTATCAGCCTGAGCACTGTTAAATGAAATTACAAAGGCCTCAGACAAAAAAAATAATAGTTAAACGCACATAGTAGGTAATGCTATTAAACTATTGGACACAGACTGATCACTACAAACAGAGTTACACAGAACATTTAAGGAAGTAGAATAATAACTTGATCCTGCTAATCAGTCAATTTCTGTAATGTATGAAGATGCTGCAGCTTTATACTCCTGCTCTGTAAAAGAGGATAGGATATACTGGAACTAAAAATGTCATACATATTGATGCAAAAGAGGAAATTGTCATGATCTATGACCCTATAACTCATGGCACCATTTATAACCTGACATGCATTAGGAAAACGAGGTCTGCATCTAAAATGAATAGCTTCCATGCACAACTCCTGTGAATGGCACTTGAAATCATGACACAGACTGACTCAATATACATGAAATTCACCACCAGATCCTAAGAATTGCCTTATGTTTTTTTTCAATCAGTCAAATGTCAGGCCATTAGAAATCAGTAGTTTTTTCTTCTGGTGGAAGCACACAGAGACCGTGGCTCACAAGAAAGGGAAAGCTTCTTCAAGCTCTCAACCATACATTACAATATAGACAGAAAAAAATGTCAAATGCTGAAAAAATAGAAAAAAAAGCCTTGAAATGCTTAGAAGACTTTGCTTTCACGGGTGTGACATGTTATACCTGTAAACATAACCCCCAGTGCTTAGCCAGACTTCTGAGACAAAGTGCAGTGATGCTGGAGAGGAGGTCTGATGGCTCTAAGCAGGTCATGGGCTAAAGAGACCATTATTTATCTTTAGGTCTTAGGGGTGTCCAAATTGAGAAGTAGTAATCTAGTTCTGCTTAATTTAATTATTCCACCTTAATTACTGCTTAGATGTTGAATAAATCCTTCCCAGCAAAGAAAATATGACGTTTTTGTGGTTTTTTCATACAGAACAACAAGCTTCCTCCAGCTCAGCAGAGTTAACTGTGTAATTTTCTTCTGGCCATGATGTTGCTGTGGTGTGCACATCTACTTGCTGACCACAAACTCGTTTTGTGTTATTGAACAGCAAGAAGGGGGTAACAGCCCTCTCCTTATTCACTTTTTATCTCTAGTAATGGGCAAGCAGAGTTGGACTATCTGTGAGCCAGCTTGTTTTCAGCCACAAGAGGAAACAGAAGAAACGGTCTAATACTCTAAAGCAGCAACAAAGAACATATAGGCAGCAAGCTTCTACCACCCACTATAAGCAATTTGTGCCTTGATATAAGAGCATGTTGCTGAAGAAATCCCCTAAGACCACTGTTTTATTTAAAAATTTATGAGTCCACAAACTGTAACTCTTCCTCTCTCTGTTTGCCCCACAACTGTGTATACCACCACTGACACCTCCTCACTATCTGCAAGTAGATTTGCATGCACTTTTAAAATTGAGGTTTCAGATTAATATCATAGCAAATGTAAAAATTTTTTGATCTGAAGCAATAAACAGGATTTGAGGCAATGTATCAAAAATCCTAAAACTTCAGCAACTGGCAAAACACAATACTACTTAAGAAGAAACTTCTTCCATAAGGTACTGAGGCAAATTTGTAATGACATAGATAGATGAAGGAAAGAACCCTGTGACTCAATACATCATTATTACATGTATATCTGACAGAGTATATGCAGAGAGACAGGTGACATGTATTGTTCAAACCCCATGTTTTCTGTTCAATATCACTGTTTTATCTAAGAAAAATGAACTCTAAAACATGCGATACCTTTTACAAACTCAAATTACGAATAATTTTAGTTACTAAATGTTATCCAAAGCCAGTAAAAACCATTAACAGTTTTCCCCCCTAAGGATAATAAGCATTCTATTAATATTTGGGACAGTACAAGGTAAATGTTATCTGTTTTCCTTTAAATATTAGAAGGCTATCCAAACCTCTTTTAAAGATGGTGGTGACTTCATTCCTGAATTTTTTTCATCACTTATCAGAGTTTATAAGAGACAGACATAGTTTCCACTCTCTTCTCATCAGCAGTATGATGGTGAGCAGCAACATGAACAATCCACACCCCTAGCTGCAGTGCAGCAGACTGTAAACAGAGGAAGAAGCTGTTGGCAGTGGCTGACCTGACCTGAGGAGAAAACTTATGAGTCATGCAGCCTTTGTGTTTTGAAGAATAAGTTTGTACTCTCCATGAGAAGGATTCTCCCCCATCCTTTGCCTCAGGAGGAAAATTGAAACATGAGACTGTTGGAGCGTGAGCAGTGAGAGAAGTCCTGGTGCAAATGGTTGTTTTAAGAAGAAATGAAACCATGTGAAAGCAGTTGATTGCAGTATTTTGTTCATCTAGAAATTGCTTTGTAGTGCTCAGTTTGACACCACCATTCATTTTCTGAAACATAGAGATTTAAATTTTCAGTCTTGCATTCTACATCTTGATCAATAATTGCTTGGCTAATCTGTACTGAAAGTTCCCCTCACTGAAAATCCTCACTGAAAATTACAAACTCAATAAATTATCTAAAACACCACTACAGTTTAGAAAGCAGAACAGAAGAGCTTTCTGTTCCCTCCCAGCTTGCAGGAATTTTTTCTTCCTGAGAATTTACTGTCATGGTGGCCGGGGGTGTCAGTAGCTCTGACAAAGCCAGAACAAGGAAAATGCTCTATTACCCAGACTAAGAAGTGGTGAAATTTTTTATGCTTTTTAGAATTTTACTGTAAAATAAAACACAGTTAGAGTAAGACAGCAAAAAGGAAGTGATCATTGCAAATCCCTTCAAAGACAGTCAGATACTGTATCTGTAGCCTGCCTAGAGGTACAAGTCTTTACAGCATGTATCCTTCCCACAGGCTTCAGGGGTACAAGAGAGTGCTGTGTTACTTTCTGTAAGCTCTTAGGATGGGATTTTAGTCGCAGGAGTGGTTTTATTTCTATACAGACAGCAAATACTTGGTGATACTTCCACACCAGTCAAAGGTTTCCCAGTACCCCAAAGCATACATTTTTGGCTGCTTCCCTCTGTTGCTGGATGACATCAGAAAGGTTGTGTCATGGATTAACAGATTTTTACCGTGCTACCTTTGAAGTCAATGTTAGCATTTCCATTTTTCTCTATAGAAATGACAGCTAGCAAATTTCTGGTAAACTGTTTCATCTCCTCCGAGCTGAATTTTTAAAAAATAACTGCTAAAAGGTGAAAAGGTCAAAAGCCACCCCCCATGCTTAGGGAACTAAGCCAGTCCCAGTTCATAATGCTCAAGAGAGAAGATTGTAATAGAAATGAGTTACCCACATCTATCTATTGCTGCTCCCATCTGCCAGGGATGGAATAATGGAATAAAGAGGCAACAGGACTGCACCCAGTATGGCAACGCTTAGGAGAGGCTTTGCATGAGTATGAATTATGGTTTCACTAACGACTGATGTAAATCAGTCAGTGACATCATGCAGCCCTAAACGATGTCCATCAGGCTGCCTGCTTTCCTGCAGACACGCCATCTGTTTCAGCCAAGGGTGCTAGAGGCTCGAGTAAAAGCCTATTGAAGTTACTGGAAAGATTCCCGTGAATCTTTGCCTCTGTGACTCATCCAGAGCTTATACAATGCACAAAATGTCAGGCTCACAAACTGCACTGTGCCAACACGACAGCCAAAGCCTAAACAAAGCACAGAGCAGCAGTCAGCTCTCTCACACCAACGTATGCCAGGACATGGTCTGCTAAAACCATCACAGCTGCAGCAGGAGTTCACAAGGGGAGGATAAAACTCGGAACTGCTGCCTTTTGCTGAGAGGACTTTGGAGACAAAAGGACTCTCTTAGAGCCAGAGGAACCAGTTCTGCATCTTGGGTGTTACTGCCATCAGTGGGGATGATGTGCCTAAAAGGAAAAATATGGGTCACAGTGCCTGAGTGAATCAAACACCACAGGAGAGGTGGGAGGACAGAATCTCTGGAAGAGCAATAAGGCTAGGCAGAGTTCAGTGGCAGTGAGTAGAATGGGAAGATGACACAAAAATAGTCAGCTGTATCTATAGATTTAACTTGCTTCTGTAAGTAGGGATGACAGTGTTTTTCTTTCTCAAGATTATATAAAGGCACCCAGTTCCCTGCATGGAGCTTCCACTGAAGTCAGTGTGAGTCATTTGTGCAGGCTGCTGGGAAATACGTTCCCAGGAGAGCTAATTACTGCATATATCATAACCAGCTTGCAGAAGAGGCTTTTTAAACATCTGCCACTGTTTCATTATCTCCAGTTGAGGAAACAGAACAACTGTCAGCCTCAATGACATGGTTTGGTATTTTCCACAAATTGTGAAAATCAAGCAGTGAAGGGCAAGTCCTGATCACATATTCAGTTTTCAAGTTACTTTCAGGTAAAATGTGTATTTTAAAAAACATGCTAATTTTATCTCCAGTCCCCCATTGGAACAGGCAGTTAGTAGGACCTCTTCTCTCACTTTGTGTACAAGAGGCAACAAAATGGCCCCCCCAAGCCCTGATTTACTCTTGGACTTGCATAAAACAGAACACTCCACCAGTGCTAATTGTTCAGCAAAACTCAATGAGGTGAGAAACATAAAATTTGCATGCATAAATTCAGCAAAACAAAAATGAGGTTTTGTTAAGGACAATGCTTATGTGCTGCTCTCCAGAGATTAAAAAGTCTATTGGCCGAAAATATATGGCCTAAACATTTATGACTAGAACCTGTCCTGTCTGGAAAGATTAGCTATATTATATTTATAAATAAATATAATATAGCTAATCTTTATATATATATTATATATATATTTATAAATATAATTATACATTGTATTTATAAATAAATAAATAAACTCATGCTTTAAAGCATGAGTTGCTTGTGATTTAGTCAAGACCTTTAAGTGATCAACCCTTTTATTGATCAACGACAGAACATGAGCCTTATGTACATGGCAATGGAGATGTCTGTCCCAGCATTAGCAACAGGAGAGGCTCTATAGCAATCCTGAGCATTTAGCTCATAGAATAGATACAAAGTTTGTTCTTACTTTCTCATTCCAGGAGGAAGAATGAGAGGCTACAGGCAGGAAAAAGGAAAAGGACTTCAGAAATCAGTGAGATGGAAAATGAGGGCAAAATCTCAAGTAGAACACATAATCCTGAAACTGAAGTCTGGGATTTGCAGCAGAATATTTCTGGATTAGTGGTTCTTTATATGCCTCATACACAAGAAGTCCCTTTTCCTGAGGGACTTTTCCTGGTGCGTGAGGAAAGCAGTTTCCCACGACACTTTCTCCATATGATTTGCAACATACTGAGGGAATAACACTCTCACTAGGTACAGCCTGCTGAAAAACAGAGTTGTGATAAAAGCTTGCACTCACCTTTATTATTTTGTACCAGACAGTGAGGGTTAAATAAAAATAAAAATTCATAATAAATACTTAGCAAAAAATTAGAAAGGGAATAGGAATTATGTGATTTTCCTCAGGCTGACAATATTTCTCTTAGTTGATCTATTGTCCTATGAAGGCATTCCTTGTACACACTTTCCCAGTCATTTCTCAGAGGAAGATGTGGCTACTTGCCTGTTCCCTGTACAGCTTGCCTTTTAGGCAGCGTAGCCTCACACAAGCAAAGAAGTCCTTATTCATCAGAGCAAGGCAGCAGAACAGACCGACTGGCTCAACAGCTGTTTTAAAAAAAAAAAAAATCAAGCTGATCTATGTACTGTCATAAGCTTCAGCATCTGGAGAGTTTTTTTTATCTTTTTAACACCTTATTGTCTTTTACACAGTAACAAGACAATTCAAGAAAAAAAAAGGCAGCAAATGTGAAGCATGTTACATAAATAGAACAGAAAAGAGACTCGAGGACTAAAATGGCTCCAGATGCCATCTTTTACTGATGGTTGCTTTGGACTGAGCCACATAACCTTAGAAAAACATGGAACTGAACAAAATACACTATTTGATTTTTGTTTTGTACAAACACTCCCTGGAGTCCTTTCCATATCCCTGTATTCTGACAATGGATCAGGGTAAGTGAGAAGTTACTGCAAAGAAATGAACTGATATTAACTGGAATAGAAAGAATGATATTTAGTTCAAAAAAGCAGTTGCTGTATCTACCCTTAGGTCATCTCTAACACGAGAATATACTGTGTCATCTCAAACACTGTTCATGGGTGAGGATTCCACTTTGCTTCCATTTTGTCACAAACTGAGAATGCAGCAAATATAGAAAGGTGCTTTCCCAGTTCCAGGAAGGTTGCAACGTTAGAGCAGGTTTGGGCACAACTCAGATCTTTCTCCTTTAAATAACAACAGTGGGCCTAAAATGTTCTAACTTAAGAAAAATCTGGAACAAAATTATCATTCTAGACTGTGCAGCAGGTATCTGGGACCCTTTGTTATATTTTTTACTGCTTTACCAATCCACATGCCTCAAAATTATGTGGGAAAACACTGGCATCAGACATTATCTGGCCAAACTGGAAGAACTCCAAGTCCTATCAAATATATAGCACAGGCTGCACATAGTATTTTACTGCTGTATTTATAGAAGTGGGATATAGAAAGATTTAACCAGGAGAAAAAACCACACTCTTATTATGGCTTGACCAAATCAGAAATTACAAAGTCGATACTCACACTGCTCAAAGGATTGTCTGACGTGTCCTGCTTAAGGGAAGATGCCTGAAGCTGAATTTCCCTTTTTGTCCCAGTTCTTTTAAATTTTTTTAATTTTTTTTCCCTCCTGCAGTTTGCTTTCTCAGCAGAAGGAATGCAAGGACGTAGGACACTCAGCTGAGCTGGGCACGCCTGTGAGGATGGATGATGGGACGTGTTGCCAAAAGCTTGTACGCAGTGCAGCACTCTTACAGAAAACCCTGTGTGTGAGTGCCACGCTGTGAGGCACTGCCTGGTCGAGGCTTTTTCAGGACAAAGCAGAGCATCGAGGGTCCCTGCGTTTGGAAAAAACCTAATTCATGTTGGAAGGAATGCAGAGAAGGATGCTCGGGATCTAAAACTAGCTTATCAGAGGAAACTAAAGCAGCCAAGCTTGTTTCATTTAAAAAAAGTCTGTGGGGGCATATGATAGGTTTTTGTAAAAGCACTGGAAAGGGACATAAAGAGGGGGAAAGAAGGGCTTAATCAATGGCATAATGCTGGCACAAGAACACATGGCTGTGAACCAGCCACACCCAAATTTAGTTTCTACCCATCAATAAAGTGATGCCCTGGAGCAGACTTCCAGTCAGGAACAGTGACTGGAAAAGGCCTAATGAATTTTAAGATAAAGCTTGATAAATCTTTTAAAAGGATAATAGGACAAGGCTGTCTACAATGGCAGACAACTGGATTCCATTTTAGAAGATATCTCCAAATACTAAGCTCCCAGAAAATTGCTAAATGCTATATTGAATTTGTTAAACTCTGCAATATTTAGCCTAGAAATGCATATGTAATTCAGTCCTTGGCTTAAAAATATTGCTATTTCAAAGTGTCATATACAAAAACCATTTTGCATAGAGAAAGAAATTTAATAGCACAATAGTGTTGGGGCAGAATTATCTCTGATTTTCTCAATTTGTATCACCCCTTATTTCCAAATACTTAGATGATCCTATTATTGTAGTTAAACCTTCCATCATCATTTTGCAAGGTGCTAGTAACTACCCTCATTATTTTGTGGCCATAATAAGAAACACAAAGCGGTCAATTAATTCATTGATTAATAAAGCATATTGTAATGCCCAGAACTACTCTGTGAGAAAGATCTTTTAAATCACTACACTCAGAATCTGGAATCTCTCCCTGAAATACTGGAGTAGAAAAACAGCTAGGCCAGCTACCTCAGAGTTATTAAAATCCTGGCTTAAGGATCTGTGATGACCCTCCAGAAGAAGGAGATGTTTTCAAATTTTTTGGGTTTTTTTTAACAACGTTGCCATTCAATTGGCTCAGCTACATCAAGAGCCTTACAATCCCTACTTGATAAAGGAAGGTGGATGAAAATCTTGGGATATTTGAAAGGTGAAGGTGCTCTAAAGGTGGGACAATGTTTATTACAACATCTTCCTGATAAGCACAGGAGTCAGTCCTGAAAAGACACCACCATTCCTCTTCTAGGGAAGATTTTTGATTTTTTTTTTTTACCTCATGACCAGAACAAACAATAGGAGGATGTGAAAAATATGTTTTGCGAAGATTCAATATCAGATGAGTCATAGATCTGAAACTTCTGCCACGGTCCATTTCAGTGGCTCCATTGTGGTCTGGCTGGCCAGTGGGCAGATACTCCATGCTCTACCAAGGCTGTGGGACATGTTGGTAACCTAGGACACTGATGGCCTGCCAGGCAGATGGACTGACTGACATGGAGGAGAGTATGCTAGGAGAAAAATCAACATTTTGGGGTCTGTTGTGCATTTACTGGAATTAACATTTTCCCAACAGGTTGCTTTGTTGGAACTTTGTTTCCACAGGGAGCTGGTTAATGAGAGGATCACTAACTAGCCCCAGTATTACTGCTGGCAGTTGTTGCTACAGAGCAGAACAAAGGTTTTTTCACAGGTCTGAGCTCCTCTCTGCCTGTTTAAGTCTCTCAGACTGCCAATGTTAAGGTTCATTCATAATGTGTTCTTTTAAGAAAACTAACAGCAATTTCTGCAATATATATTGCTGATAAAAATTAACTAAACTCTATTTCAGTTCAGCTTTTCAGAAGATTTGTTGTGAAGCACAGCCCTGTCCAGGGACCCATAAATGAAAGGTTGCATGGAGCCTAGATGCCTTAATGGAGAGTCATCTCAGTAGCATGATAGCTGCTGAGAGCTCTACGACAGATTAATAAAATGATAGCAGCTTCCTCAGAATAGCTGTCTCTCAGTCACCCACAAAGTCTGTTTGGGACAGTGCCATCCCAGGGGGTTCCCAGGGGGAACCTCATCAGCATCTTTGGCCAGATTATGGCTCATGTCTGTTTGTTCTGCTGCTCTTTTATTGGTAATGGGAAGAAAAGAGTTTTACTTCCAGAGATGGTTGTTCGTCTTTTTTTGTTCCGTGTTCTACTAACATTCTACTTTCTGAACCCTCTGTACTTCCTGATGTTACCATTCAAATTCACAATCACCACAGGTTCTGCAGGGAACGTGCAAAATTACATTCCTTCGTAGTCAAGGAATCACGGCAGAAATTCTGCGGGTCCAAACGCTGGCCAGCTTCTCCCTGCTCCCAGCTCACCCTGGCTGCCCCTGCCTCAGGCTTGTCAAGCTCCCAGCTGTGGAAAAGGCATTCTGTGTCCACACGCTACCACCTAGTGGTACGAACTGCTCCCGCACAGACTGCCGTGGGACAAATTCCCTACAGCTTGCTGGCTTCTCAGGCTCCCAGATTAATCTCCCGGTTTCTGGGTGAAGTCTGGGGAAAGGGCACTGCCCGTGCTCCAGCCAGGCACGGCTCCTGCAGCACCTTCGGGCTGCTCCCTTCTTGCTGGCAGCGGCGTTTCCCCAGGCCGCTGTGAACAGCAGCATCCAGTCTCACCGTGGCTTTTTTCCCCCAAACTGGGCTGTCCGTCCCACGGAGAGCCCTGCCCGAGCCATCAGTCGCTCCTGCAGCAGACGGGGCGAAATCTGTGTCTGAGCACCTCCAGGACTGCCTCAGCAGAGCCTGTTGCTGTCTGGAGCTCAGCTCCCCCTTCCCGGGGTTAAGTAGCCAGCTGGGCTGTCCATCTGCAAGACGGATCCAGCTTCCCAAAGTGACTCCGGTCCTTTTGGGCAAGCTACAGCCATAGCAACCAGCTTCCTAGGCAGACACCCCGTGCCTGCCCTCGGGAGCAGGGCCCTTCAGCCACTGGCTACAAACCCAACTCGGGAAAGCAAAGAAAGAAGGAAAAAGCAGACTCCAGGGAACACCTTCAGCTGAAGAAGGGCTCCTTGGAGCTAGCACAGCACCATCAGAGAAGTTCTACCTCTACTCTTATTTTCAGGCACTAGAAGGTGTGGAAAACATATTAAGCTAAGGACACTGCAACATTTAAACCATTACACATTTGTGAAGATTTGAGAATGCTGTGTTTTTCTCTGAGGCTGTGCTGGCCCTGAGAAACCAGACAACAGCGGGTGCTTAAAAACACTCCCCAAAATAGAGAGATGAAGAATATCCCACAAAAAAACAAGTGTTGCAGTAGGACAAAATATTAGATCAGATCCTGCTCCCTGATTTATCAGTGTGAATATCCCATTGCAGAGCACTCATATTTGATGCTGAAATGAGTCATGTGAGTAGTGACCTTAAATATTTCCTCTCTGACTAAAATTCACCCTCTTTGCTTTTTGTTTGCTAGTTAGCAGATTTTAGAGTTGAAAGTACGAAAGAAATGTTAATTGTCCCACCAGCTAAAATATGTGGTGAAAACATGCAATAGGGCAGAACTCTAACCTCAACATTCTTTGGAGCAAAAGTAGACAATTCTTTACAAAAGCTCTTGGCATTGTGTTTCAACTGATTTTGCAACTCAGCAGTTTTTTATCAACCAAGGATCACAGCCCACTAGTTGGGGACTGTAGTGAAGTATGAATGATTATTGTTTGTTGTATGATACTGTTCTTCATGTAACGTATTTCTAAAAGTTCCTGTTGTCTCTACTATGTATTTCTTGTCCTTGCTTCAAAAACTTTCACAGGCTAATTCTATCCTAGCAAAAGGCTGATTTTCTAGCTCTCTTCCTGTACTTGCGTGCTGCCTCCCATGTTACCCTCAGAAAAACCTTCCTCTTGCAAGTCACTAAACCCACCACTGGTACACTTCAAAAGTGTGCTATTCCCTAGCTCATCCTGGTGACTCCAACTCAATAACAGAGGTAAACTCTTAAGGCAATGGACACAATTTTTACCTGGTTTCTGTTCATCTGGCCCAACTCCTGCCTGCCTCACCTACCTATCACACATCTTGTTGAAGACTGTAACCCTCCATGGATGGTGCTGTCACTTTTCTGCTGTATTTATGTCACATGCATATACACATGGGCTGGAATTTAAATCAAACCACATCAGACAAAGCTCCTCATTGCCTTAAGTTTGATAACCTTTTTCTAGGCAGTAGGGGTATGTTGACAAAGCCTTTTCCCAATCATTAGTTTAGAGAAAGGCTATGTTCCATTTGTTTAAAATGCACAAAATTTCCCATTGCCTGCTCCTCCATCTTCACGAATCTGGGCTTAGGCCCACAACTTGTGTGAGAGCTTGTTCATTCAGGAGTCTCCTGTGTCTAAGTGAGGAGCAGACAGACTTATTGAGCAGCCAGCAGAGCTGTGGCTCATGACTGCCCCTGCCAGTGGAGCAGCCATGGTGGGCAGATCCATGCAGCCTTTCTCCTCCTGCCCCTCCTCACATTAGACCAAGGCTGCATCTGCCCTGGTGCTGACAAATGGCAATGCTGTAATCCTTCTCATACTCACGGTCTAAAGTTGATCCTGGCAGCAAATCCATGGGGTGAGAAGCTATTATTTTCTCAGTTTTGGTGATGCCATGATGATTTTTTGTCTTTTCTTTTATACCTCTTTTTAACCTTTTTATAACTTCTGTATTCTTAGTGTTTTTTAGCCTACATTCTTGGACTTGTTTGTCAAGCTAGGAGACTAAACATCTCAGAAGCTTCATAGTTAGGGATCAAAATGCCCCAGACCCCAAGGTCCTCTCCAGAACACATTTTGTAACTAAGATAGAACCATCCAGGGGAAGGTTCCTTGGGGAGGGGGGCTCACTCGAGCCTCTCACTGGGGAATCTTTGATAGATGTGTTAATCAGTAACACCTATAGAGTGATACCAGATGTTTTGTGGGGTGTGCACTGAGGTGCATTCAACCTAAACTTGGTACACCTAAGGATCCTTAAAATAAACACAGAGGTAAAAATCCCCTTTTCCCTTCTATCTGTGTTTGACTCTTTATTGTAAGACCAGGAAAAGGCATCATTAGAGCAAAATAAATTTGCAGGTCACCCTGTCTGCACAAAACTACCAACAGAAAAGGTTTGAATGAGAGCTTTGTGTTCAAGCTTTGAACATGGGATGCTCAGCACTCTCTTCCACATTTGACTTGCATAAGAACTAAGACATATAATATTTCAGAAACTGCCAATTATTTCTTCTCAAGCCTGCAGAAGTTTTACCACGCGCAGCTTGCAATTCTGCACAACATTCAAGCAGAAAATACAGCCACAGGAGACCGCAGAGCAAAGCAGAGGAATCAGACAAATCCTTATCCCACCCCCATCAAATGCTACAAAACTTTAACCCACGTGATAACCACCCCTCCCCGACCTCTCACTCTAACAGGCACTAACCACCACACCTTTCCCCCCTCTAACAACTTCTGCTCAGTAGGTGCTAAATACTCTTAAATTCAAAGTGGCTACTTTTAATCCATAATTGAAGTATCTTACTTATACTTCACACCTGTGCCTTAAAACTGTTTCCCTAGACCTGTTTGCGCTAATAAATCACAGCTTCCCACAAATCCGAGTTCCTTCAAATAACGGTGATTGCCAGCGATTTAATCGCTGTATCAGATCAGTCTGCTCATTGAGCTTCTCAGCCAAAAGCGGCATCAAAGACAACTCGCTAGAACTGCCCAAAACCAGGCAGCTGTCAGCAAGATTATTAAGGGAGGATGGGTTTGGGGCAAGCTTCCTGATGTTGGGCTGGAAAGAAAGAGAGATGGTGGTTGCTGGGTGTGTGAAAACCTGCACCTGTGTAAGACTGCTCGTGTGTTGATACTTCTAAAAATGTAGAAAAGGTCATTCAAAGTGCTGGCAGCAAGTCTGGGTTCAGTGCTTGTGTGGCCCCTGGGTGGTCCCACAAGGACTGGCGGAGGGTGGGCTTTCACAGGTGCCTCTCAGGAAAAAGTGAGGGAGCAGAGTAGCAGCATTGGGATGTTTAATAGTTGATGCTGCACATATTTTGTTCCTAGTGCTAATGGAACTGATTAAACCGTTTGTGTTTCCTGTGTAAAGGAATGCAGAAGATAGATTTTAAGGCTTGGGTTTTTTAAATAAAGTTATGCTTGAGCTATACCAAATAAAGATTTAAAATTTCCTTGACTGGTTACATGGATCTCAACTTTACATATAGCTCATTAGAGACCCTGGATAAAGCAGGACTGCATCTACTGGGATTTCTCATATATGGTTGTTGATGCAAGATCTCTCGTTTCTTCTGCCTTAATGTCCATAACCTGCCTAACACATTTACTTCAAGACAGAGGTTAATGTCTCAAGATTTCTCTGTATAGCCTAAAGCTCTGGTAAAAGATTAGGGTCTTTTCATAAAAGAGAATGAGATCCAGCTGCAAAGTTTCAAATTTCAGCCCCTCTTCAAACATGGAATTTTGACTGGAGTTCACAGTTCCTAAATTGCATTTGCCTGTTTGGATGCTGTAAATTGGATGCTGGTCTGTTCTTTGGGACAGCTCTTTTTTGTTCTCAGCAGCTGTGCTATTAAATGCCAATTTATTTGGGCTTCCAAGCAGTGACCTTGCCTTTCACTTAGGTGTTGAAGAGTAAAGGATTTTCATACAATGAAGTAAAGGAATTGAAATACATTGCTAATAGGTGACATCTATTTGTGTTGGGAGACAGATCCAGTGAGAAAAGCACAGACTTTGCATCTGCTTCCTGTGCTTGCAAGAAACATGTATTTCAGAGAGGAAAGGGATGAGTTTCAATTTTACTATTCTTCAGTTTTACCATATTGTGACAAATATTCATCCCTGAGATCCTGGAGACCTCAAGAAAAGAAAATACCAAGTACTTCTCTCAGCTTTAGTAACTACCAGCAATACATAGCAACTCTGAATAATGAAGGCTGAGATTTTTTCTTTTGTTTTAAATTAGGCTTTCTTACGCTAGGAGACCAAGACAAGGAATATACATCATTAGCCAAGAACCTCCACAGCTCATCCATCATGCTGTGCTAGTAAACAGAAAATTAGTTACTCAGTATCTTATTTGAAGTGTACAAGCAAGTAAAAAAAAAAAAAGACCTTGTTTAGAAAAATGGGCAAATGGCACTAAAGCCTTAACAAACGTTTGTTTGCATAAACCATATTCAAAGCAAACACTAAATTATCTTTTATATGTTTAAGACAATGCACTCTCCAATAACCCTAGAACAACTAATACACAAAGTTTTAAGCAAATATTAGGAAAAACGTGTTGCAAACACTAAGCATTACTTTCCTTGCCAAGTTGTTCTAAATACTGTGCTCAAATTGCTCATGCTTTTAAATCAGAGCAGACA
>VXAC01005119.1:1086319-1223341 GCA_013399225.1 Rhipidura dahli | reverse complement strand
AAAAAAAAAAGACAAAACCCCACACCAAACCCAAACCCCAACTCACAACCCAAACAAAAATCCCATGCACACTTAGGAGCCAACTCGTTTTAAATGGGTTACTGAGTTCTACACATTGGACTACTCCTAATCAAGATACTGCTTGATCACATGCATTAGAAAATTCAAATTGCAAATACCCTCTTGAGGGCTGCAGACTACTAACAGATTCTTTGAAAAGAAGCTGACATTCAGTTTCCTGAGTTTATGAGTCAGTACAACAAGTAAATTTTTTGTCTCCAGTTAGAGCCTGAGCACCGTGAGCATTTGAATAACCCCCAGAGAAGGGATCAACATGATTGTAATTAGGTTATTTTTGATCTTCTGCCACTAGATGGTGTCCGGTAACCCGAGCCGTAACCACAGCTGCATTAATTGAAAAGCAACCTTCAGACTTGCTGAATTCTGGCTGTTGCAGCTTTTGCTGTTGTTTTGGGTAAGCTATTTTCAAGGGAGATTTGGCTTTTCAAGTCTTACTTTTGATCTCTATATGGTCTTTTAAATGGGGAAGGATGAAGTATTTGATGAAGATTCTTGCATAAACAGAAACAACGAACCACAGAGCACCTTAAGTGCAACCAAGGAAATGTGATCCTGGCTTGAAGCAATGCAAAATATATTTTCTAAGAGTAAGGGGGAGAACAAAAAGGAGAGTAACACAAGTTCCAGAAGGCATAAACCATCACCACTGTCCAATTTATCCAGCATCAAAGCATCGTAAAAGTCAGTCTGAAGGAAAAATGAAGCCCTTCCCACTGTGTGCATTGTGCAGCTCGATATTGTGGTATTTACCTCTCGTTTGAGAGCTACCGCAGAGCTCACCTGCTGTTGAGAGGAAAGCCTCAGGGAAAAGAAAGGCTAGGAGAGCACTGAAGAAATGCGGGGTCCGGGCCTGAATGCGTGATGGCAAAGAGCATTACCTCTTTCACCCGCTTAATTAAACACAAGGACAAACGGGAAAGTGCAATGCCTCGCTCTGTTCCCAGCTCTGCTAATAAATGAGGCACCAGGGGGCCTCAGTCATTCGCCAGCAGGAAACCCGCGGCACATTAACTCCTTACTTGCTGAATTAATGCCCCTCAAAAACTCCGTTTAAGCACGAGAGGCAAAAGGGAGAAGCAATAGAAAAGGAGCATTAAATTTCAGCTGTTCGGTAAAATTACTAGAAATTGAGACTCGAGCTCAGTTGTACTGTTTGCATGGCAAGTTTCCAAGTAATGTTTCATGGGGGAAAAATAAATCTCCGTTACTACTGTCAAGATGGGGGATGGAGTGATTTAAAATTGAATTTTTAAAGAGTGCTTTTGAGACCTTTTGATCAGCTCTGGTGCTGAGAGGTGTTTAGAGCTCCCTATGCTGTGTGGGAAGGAAGTCAAGTCAGTGATGTAACTCATGAGTTGATGTTTAACTGTAATTTAAGAGAGCCCTCTTGGGGCTTTTCCTTTGTGATACTGCACGGAGAAGCACAAAGCAGACTCTTATTCTGTAAGAGTATTACAGTTCAGTGCACCCACCACAAGTTGTTTTGGCTTATGTCAGTCAGGTTGCATGTAGTCTCTCCTACACATCTGGAGCTTGTAACTTAGCACACCTGAAACCATTCAACAGCTGCTTGGCAAGAAGATTAATTCAAAGTAACATTTTCAACAGAATAACTTCAATTTTACTTTCTTTTTCTTCTCTAAAACACTAGAATTACAGCCATTTGAGCACTGTAAGGAGACTGCACAGCAAAGTAATAGGGTTGTGGGATCCAGTTACAAGCATCCTAAAAAATCCCAAATCCTCTCTGATGTCCAATCTATTTTCCATTTGAGGCAGCTGCAGCTGGATGCATCTTGGGAGTTCAAGGCAGCACACTGATCCAAGATACAAAGAATAAAACATTGTTCTCTTGCACAACTCTGGGAAGCTTCTCAAATCATGAAAACAAACAGAGAAAACTGTATTGAAGGCTCTCACTTTGAAATTAGTAACTTGTCTAACCACCTGAAATGCTGAATCAGAAATTACTATAATTTAAGTGATACTGAGCAGTTTTGCATTAAGAAAATTATACCTGAGCCAGGCCCAATACTATGGCTAACCTGAAGCTGATAAAACTGCAGTCAGATGGCTGTTTAGCTGATTACAATAAAATAGTACTTAAAGTTTAAAACATTACTTGTGTTTTGCAATCTGATGGCATAGATTGGCAGTAAGGAATAAATTATGAGAGTAGCCTGAAGGTATACTGTGCTCAGAAGTATTTTGCTGCTGAGTGTTTTGGCATCTCTGGACTGGACTGAGACCAGGGCTTTTAAACATTCCATGAGACCAGTGGCAACCCAGAGTAGAACAAATGCAGAATCCAAAATACAGAGGGTTACAGAATGTAAGAGATCTCATATCCAGAATAGCCTTCTGTGATACAGCAGTAGATCTTCATTTTCCAAACCCACGATTATATTTCAGAATGCTATATTCAAATCATTATTTTGTTCATATTATGCCGTGCTAGTAATTGAAATGACAGAATCATTAATTTAACCATGCTTCATAAGGCTCCCTTTGCTGTGACAACATTAATCCTGACTTCACTTCACTCTAATATCAGTCATTTGGATGAAGGTGCTTCTTGTCCTACTGGTCTTTTGAGAAAACACTTAGCCCCATGCTGCATTTGCAGCACATGTATCTTTCCAGCAAATTCTCAGGTTTGTGCTCTTGAACTTCATGAATCAAGACTACAGCCTGACAGGTGAGCTGCTGACCTGATACCTATGTTAATAGCCTTTCTTTTAACCACCTAAATTTTGGAAATTTTCACATCCCACTACTGAGTTTGAAGCTGCTGATGTCACTTTAAGCCAAATATTTATAAGTAGACAGTAATTTGGCACAGAATATCTCTTGACAGTGAACAACACTGGCAGCCATCACTGCTCAGTGAATAGCATGATAGGAATAATAAGCAGGTTCAGAAGGGGTCTTGCTCATCATAGACGTGGCATTGAGAACCTCACATCCCCTCCTGCACAGTCACTCACTACAAATTTCACCTGGTGCATACCCAGCTCAACAGTTTGACCCTGTCTAGGGCCCAGCAGAACTTCAGAGGAAACATTTATTTGTGTGTCTCACACTACCCTTCCCAGTGAAGCTCCCTCTAAGAACTCCTACCTTCCTGTATCCAAAAGCCTTTCAGCTGCAGTTTGACAGCAGGAAGACTCCTGTGTTCATACCAGTCCTTCTAAAGCTGCAGTGTGGTGGATTAACTCCCCTTACACATGGGATATGAATACAGCTCTCCTTTTCCAGGGCTTCTCTCAGTCCCAGGGCTTTCAGGAGAGAGGGGGTGTGGTTTAGCTCTAAGAAATGGAACTGGGACCAGCAAATGCACAAATAGCTACTTTGTGTGTTGGAACAGGGCTCCTACAAGACAGAAATGCTAAGAGCCATGAAGAATAACATACTTTCAGAATGACCAGGAAAAGAATAGACACCAACTATCCCAGATTCCAACACATAAACTCCCTGAAGTCAAGCTTAGTGTGAGTCTTCTACTACCTAAAGAAAGGGCCTCGAACTAAACCCTGTGCACAGGGAAATGACGAGAAGCAATGACCACTAGTTGCATTAAAGAATATTCCCACTGGACTTGGACTTCAACACTGAAGTGGTTCAGTGCTGAGGTGCTGTCCAGAGAGGCTGTTGCATCTCCATCTTTGGGGATTTCAGAAGCTGGCTGGACAAGGTCCTGAGCAATCTGCTCTTACATGGAAGTTGGACCAGCTTTGAGGTGAGGACTTGACATGTTCCAGAGCTTTCTTACAATCCCAGTTTCTCTATGAATTTTCTAAGAAGACATATAATTAACATAAACTTGAGAAATATTATCATGTGTACTGGTAATTTTAGTTGCCTTTTGGAGCCAAGGTTCTGGAGGGTCATGTATATAAAAGCTGTGGTTCTAAAAGAAAACATTATTCTGGATAAAAATCAGTGAAAAAAACTCTTACCGTATGTTTCTTAACTGTTGCACATTTGTTGCTTATTAAAACAATGTCTGAAGGAGAGTTTTTTTGTATAAGAACATGCTCATTCTCCTTTTGTGATTCTTCATTAAAGTCAAGCTCAAAATGAAAGAAATAAAAATTGCATAACTGCAGGAACATAAATTTGTCACAGCACCAGAGAATGAAAAATGAAGCTAAATTTTCTTGCTCCGCTAGTTATATAATACTATTTCAGAACAAATGTACAGTTTGCAGAGGTTTTCAGACCCTAATGTCATTTCTCACAGGCAGCCAATCTAGCAGACAAACTATGAAACAGACAGACAAATATGAGTACTGCCAACTTATCTTTGAAAAGTTTGGATTCCAAGGAACACCCAGTGAGGACTGAGCTTTCACAGGGAGCACATAAATCCCATGAGAGAAACAATTTCCTCTTTTCTGTCTTAATCAATGGGCACTATTAAAAACATCTTTACTGGCAAAGTGCAGGGTCTCAGGTCCATAAAATTAATCAGTAAAACACAGCAGAGAGACGGGTGTGACAGACAGCCAGGGTAAAGCACACACAGAGCACAGACATCTGCCATTACTGAAAGTTTTCCTGCAGTGACAGAGCACAGACACATCTGTCTGGAGGAGATACAACATGCCAAAGGTTTTTGGCCCAGAACTAAGTACACTTTATTTAACAGATACAAGAGGCCATATCAGACATCATACTCTGACTTATTAGTTGGATGTAACAGTGCAAAATCTAGCAGACATGCTAGGATTTAGGATGAAACACCTATAAAGCAAAACCCATTGGTTCTTCAGGTTAAGGTCAGATTAAAATGCCAGTCTGGCCTGTCAGCACAGAAATCTAGTAACAAGCCATGTAAGCACAGAAATTGATTGCATTACATCAGCCTTTTATTGTTTTGAAGAAACCAGTGCCATGGTTGTGCACTGTCACTTGGGAAGCAAAAGCCTAGAAGGATACTCTGCCTAGAAGAGGATGAAATGTGTGGTTTGCCATCACCCATACATGTGTTTGAAATTACAACAGACCACTAAAGATAAATGATTAATTAGAGTGCAATCACTTAAAAATACATGCAAAACATCTTCTCAAATGGTAATCACTAACAAGACAGCCTGTAATACAATGCAAAGGGAAAAATCTCATGTTTATCAATGCAGCAACAGAGATTTCTGGATTCAAGCTGCTGGAAAGGTTTAGCAGCTTGTGAGCACACTAGTGCTTTGTTGCTGTTTAGTATTAAAAGAGATCCCTGTAACACGCTTGCTGTACACAGTTAATGGGCATAGAAAGTCATAGCTGGAGGATCTAGTCCTGGAAAAGGTGGTGCAGGTGGGTATTAGTTGGGAGTATCATGAAATGCCAGCAGTGGCTCATCAGGGTATCTGGGGCTGTGTCAGAAGTGAGGGAAGTTATGCTCAGCAGCATGCTCTCCCTCTGGCTGGAAGCTGGACTATTACTGTCTTCTGGCTTATCTGGTTAGGTGTCTTATCCACATAAAGCAGGAAAGAGACATGGGAAAAATAAAACTTCCTGCTCTTGGGTTTTGTCCTCAAACAGAACAGGATCTGGAATCAACAGTGCCTGAAGTGCCTGGGATAGGATGATTCTAGTGGGAAAGGAAGAGACTGGAAATGTTTCTGAAATCCAATGTAACACAGTTACTCTGCATCTCAGTCTCTCTCACCCAGCAGAACACTGCTGAACTGACTGAAGACCTCCAATGCACAGTACAACCATCATCTTGCTGATTGCTTCCCCCACCTTCCAGACTTCACACACTTCTTCATCCACCACTAAAAAACCTTCAGTTGCCTTCCACAACATCTTCCCTTTCACTATAAACCTGGGAAGCTCCTGGGAAGATTCCTCCAGTGCTGCTGTGCAAGTGACTGGGTGAGATTCAGAGGCACCATGTGCCATGGCCCACTAGCATTTGCACAGCAGACCATCTTCCTCACGACAAAGGCCCTGTGCTACACAGCTCCTCCATGCGCTTCCTGTGTGCTCCAGACACTCATCCAGTAGGAAACACCGCTTGCTTGGAGCAAGAAACACCACCACAAACCAAGTGAATTCTGGTGAATACTGAAGTCTGAGAAGCCAAAAGCTGAAATACAGCATCCTGGTTATTTGTAGGAATGGCAGTTTGTCCCCATTTGTCAGATCAAGAATCCTTCTGGACAAAAACCCCCATGAAGTTACTGCAGTCCCATCTGCTTTGCCACAAAGCAGCAGGGAAGGTCGCTCACTGCATTCCATTGCCAGCCAAGCCTTTTGTTTGTCAAGCAAAGCTCCAGACTCATCAATATGTACATTTGTAGGATGCAATATAATGACCTTTCACCTGTTTTACTGCTGTGATGTCCTAAACTTATACATAAGATAAAGGACAGGCTTCAGTTAGAGTAGAATTTAAACAAGGAAGCGATTCAATCAGCTCATGAACAATCTCCTGCTAGATCCCCAGCCAGTGACTCAGGTTCTGGAGGTAATATTTCATTCCTACAGACAGCCCAAGCAGGGGGCTTCTCACAGCTGTATTCCCTATAGCCATACGTGTTTCACATCCTGGTTTGTTTTTTTTTTTTTCCCCAGCAAATTCTCCAAGAAATACATTGTGAAATACTACCCAAAAACCCCCAGTTTGCATTTAACCATAGGTTAAACTGATGCATTGTGACACTGCCATGGAGGGGCCATTATCCTCTAGTAATCATCTGTCATTCTTAATCGTATGCCAGCAATTTAAAAATCTAATATGTTGTGACAAAACTGTGCAAGTGTATAACTGCAGAGTAAGCAGTTTGTCAACCTGGAACAACACACTGGCCAGGATGCTGAGCTTCAGAAAGCCACATTGGATTTTCACTGTGAGAAAAGTCATTTGCAAGTTAAACAGTGAGTAAAAAGTTGGGGTTTTCAAACACCCTTCAGATGGAAAGGCGGCCAAACCATGACATTAAGTCATGAGGAAGCCACTACTACTTTCAGTAGTTTCACTTTTTTGCTATTTACTACAACACTGGTAAACATGATTAGTAATCTTACCATTAAGTATTTTTGTGTGTGCTGGAAGATCTGAATGGAAGCATTTAAGAAAAGATTTAACTTACCTCTGGAATAGCTCTCAGAAGTACTTTGTCTTTTGTTTAAACACTGAAGTAATTGTTCTTCTTTCCTGGAAAACCTGGCAATCTACAGATTTTTGTAGCAAAAAAACCCATGAACTGCAGTTACACAGAATCTTTTCTTCAACCAGAGACTGATAGGACAACCAGTCCCAGCCTATTATAATAATCAAAAATTAATAGTAAAAATTAAGTAAAACACATCATAATTTCCATTATCTCTTTTACCATAAACATAATGTAAAAGTATATCTAAAATTTACTTGCTCCTGAGGCAAGGCTAGAACAGTCAAACAAGCAACAGTCAGAAAAAGGACAGAGTAGGTGAATTAGACCAAGGTCAGCAGGAGAAAACCCTGTTTTTTATATAAAGATACCACTAACTCTCTTGGATTAGAAGAAGGAAACTGAAAATTCACATTTTCAGCATTCAAAATACTTGTGAACTTTGAACTGAAAAAATATCACAGACACCAGAAGAATATCCTCAAATGGTTGAGATTCCTGGCCTGACTGTTATCAGAATAAGGAACTCAATACCTCTGATCATTTTAAAAGGCCAAAGATCTAGCAAGATTTAATGACAAAGCAAACATATGTAGGAGCAAAGAACTCTGAAGTGCCACCCAGAGACCACCCAAGCACTAGCAGCTCAGCTGGCTGTTCAAGGCCAGCCAGTTAACAGAAGGCATGAAGAAAACTTGAAGGAACTCCAGCAGAGGCTCATTCTCAAACAGCTCTGTGAAGGCAACCCTTTTCCCCTCCTGTTAAAGGCTGATTTAAAGCTGGGGCTCTCACCCTGGTCCTTGCCTGAGCTGTGCCAAAGCCAAGCACCCCATTGATTCAGGTACTGGCCAGTTCCCAGTGTGGCTGTAGGCCTGCCTCACCACTGGGCACTTGGCTGGCAATCACTGATCCTGGTCACTATGTCCAAACCTGACTATGATTTATAATCCTGACTCAGTTTCCCACCTTAACTTCAGATCTACTCTTTTCACTACAGACTTGCTTGGTGGTCTGGTCCCTGGGCTGAACCCAGCTGCCTCACTGGCACTGTCTGCCTCACTTGGAGTACAGTGGGACTGGTCCATTGCTGGAAAAGCCACGGCTTCTGCTGGCCTCTCTTGCCTGAGGGAACAGCTTTGCCCTTGCTGCACATTGGCAGTAACCTACAACAGTTGAAATTAACAACAAGCATTAGCAGAGAAACAAAACATGATGCTAGACCATTTTAAAAGTTCCTCATTTTTAGGGACTGGAATGCTGAAGTTTTGCAAACTTTGAAGTTGTGCAAACTGCCACATCTGGTCCCTACTCCCAGATACCTGAATTCCTCAGTCTAAGAACTCAGTCCACACTAATATCGTTTCTCTCTTTCTGCTACAGACTACTCAGAAGTTTACACATCAGCACTAGAAGATCTGCTGAGGTGTATTTTCCTTGACATCTTTGTCATTGCTCATTGATTTGCATACAATTAGCTGGCTACTGTTTAGTAAATCAACCATCATAATGCACAAAGAGAAACATTGTGTTTCAAATTTTAAAAAAATCAAAAATCAGCACATAAATTCCAGTTCCATGTGCAGTCCCCAGCACAGATCACCCTCAATCTCCTGCTGTAACTCCAAATGCCACCCTTTAGATCCCAGAAGTTCTCTCCTTGCAAAGCACCCTGTCACCCAGAAACCCAGTACCAGGGCATTTTTGAGCATAAGGATAAATTCTGCCTCCTTTAAATTTTGTCCTTGTCTTATTTTCACTAAGGTAGAAGGTTGAAGTATGGGATAACTGAATTGTGCTTACTTGACAAAGGTAAATAAGAATTTTCAACCAGCAAAAAGATTGCATCGAAACAGCAAAAGCTCCGTGTTCTTCAAGCACTGTTATGTATTTGTTTTGAAGGATCCTACTGTTTCCAGAACACAAAAGGCCCAACAGCAGTTTTTCCCTGTGATTCTGCATCTTTGAAGAGAAGTACTCATTAGACATGAGAGTTAGCAAAAACCCAGAACTCAACAGGAAAACATATTTGAGACACCACATATCACTTCCTTCTGCAGGCATGACATTCTTTTTTATAGAAAATAAAAACCAACCATTTTTATTGACTGTACTGTAGATTCCTGTACAGAGTGTAAACTTTAATATTTCACCAGATATGTGAATACTTCTGGAGAAAGAGTTATCAAGCACCTTCATTTCAACAAAATTTTGATATTTACAGTAAGACATACCTGATTAAGTGTATTAATAGAATGAATTGAAAGTTATAAAAAGTTATACAAAAAGATCTTTTAAATGTTTATATGTTTTGTTATTTTATGATAAATATACAATTAAAGAGGAAGATGTCACACTGTTAAGACTCAGAACTGGCTCTGTTTAAAACTGTCACTGTTGTGTCTGTAAAGGGAGTGAGGAAATGGGGATATAGCTTACTGCTCTGATCATGACACAGTGAAATGTGCTCTGGCAGGAGCCTCAAATGTCCTGTTTTGCTCTGCCACAGGTTGGTTTTCAGGCAAGCTTCCTTCCCAACACACAGTGGGGAAACCAAACTTCACTCCCAGACCTGTACTGCTAATTTGACATATGAGTATGCATTTAGATTCTCCCTCTCCAAACTTACTGGCGATAATGAAAACACCAGCTTCGCTTTGATTTTCAGAACACCTTTTTGCTGTTACTGAACACTGGCACATAAATGGGGCATCACTATCTTTTTTTCTTTTAAGCACCAAACCAGAGGTGAGCTTTCTGAAAATCAGATTTTTAACTGCCATGGTTTCTTATGGTCTACAAAAAGGCACGGCATGTTTTGTTAAAGAAGACAGGTTGCTGAGATAGAATTCAGAGACCACTTTGAGACTTTTAGAAACAAATGTAGATATAGTATTTTAAAACCTGTCAAGAAACAAACGCGACTGTCTATTGCTTTAAAACCATTTGTCTCCCAATGAATCAACATCCATTCTTTGATGAACTATCAGCAATTGTTCAAAATATCTAAATTTCATTTAGTGGATTTTAGGGAACTACTCAGGAATCCACCTCAAACAGAATAAAAACAAATCTCTTAAAACCTAATAAAAACTTCAACTATATCCACTAAGTAGTGTTGATTATCTATAACAAATCATGTGCTGTAGGAAAGGATCACATGAGCCAGGGTGAGAATGATAATCCTTACAACACATGGATAAAGAACTTCTGTAATAGAAAAGTCAAGAGCTGAGATTCAAGTTTTTGAAGTGAAAGGACTGGTAGTGAGAAGGAATGTGGTTGGGCATTAAATATGTGTTATTGCTGGGTATTCCCCCTCATCTGTTCATCCTTGGGACCCCCTGATTTTTTCAGGGGGGCTAAGTACACCACTTCTGCAGATAACTGCAGAACTGCAGGTAGCTGCATACTCCAAGGTACAAATCAGCATCAGGATTTGAGTAGTTCCACTCTATTTACTCTGTTCTGTGTTTGTTACTTCAATTTTGCCAAGAGACACATCCTCCTTCACCGGGGCAGATGCAACTAAGGCCTCCACATTTACCTTTAAAAACAAAGCGATAATATTACAGGGAATAATGTGAAGCTGGACCTATCCCGGGCAGCTCTGTCTTGCTTAACTGCTACAAAACAGCCTCTGCCTCTGTGTGTGTGTGTCTGCATATGTGCATTGTAGCTTGCTGTCAGCAGCATGGAGCACTTATCTTTAGGGCCTGATTGTGTTGACAGGAGTGAATTGTTTACAGCACATTTCCAAAAGGTGTCTGCTGCTCTAAAGCTTATTTTAATGCTCAGTTTCTTTCTATACAATCTACTCCAACCGTGTTGTCAGGGCAGCGGCAAGTACGGCCTCCTGGGGTAGCCAAGCAGAGGTGAGTACAACCACCATTATTCACTGTACAGTAGTTATGTCCTGGAAAAAAAAACCAGAGATGCAAAACTTTAGAGAAAAACAAGTGCAAACCCACAATAAAATCTGAAACAGACACATACAAGAGATGTTAAGATTTATGGCTACACTAGGGAAACAAGCCATAATGAGATTAGAAGTAAAAGAAAACTATGCTTTGGGGAGATAAGAGTCACCATATCCCTTGTGTCAACTTGACATTCACATCAAAGAAAGATCAAGATATCAGGACAGAGTGAAAGAGGTAACATGAATCAACTGGGCTGTTCCCGAAATGTCCTTCAAAAACTGGCCACTTGGTCACAGACATTAGAATGAAGAGACAGTGAGTGAGTCAATAGAGAAGTGCAACATGTGGGGACAAAGTCCAAAATGATATAGAACACATCATCCTCAGACACCAAACATTCAAAAACAGAGGAATGATCCATGAAAACAAACAAAAAAATAAATCAGATGGTTGGCAAACTGTTAACATTAAAGAGTAAAATGAAAGAGAATTCAGTGCCAAAAGCAGGGGTTCAGAGAGGAAAGGCATCCATGTGGAAAACTGCTTGAAATAGACATATGACAAGAAAGAAATGACACCGAGGTTCTGAATGTTATAGGTATAAGCATCTACTCAGAGCACACAGTGTTGTTTAATTTTACACTGCCTACCAAAATGGATCTGTGAATCAACCAGCAATAATAACATAACTGATTTCTTAATTATGATATTTGTATGTATTTTTAAGCTCTGAGACAAAACTTCCACTAATTTTTTTTTATTACATATATTAAGTAATTGGAAGAGAAACTATCCTAAGCGGTTTTTTAGTCCTAAAGTAAAAATAGCACAACTCCTATAATTCCAGCCATGTTGTAATAAAAACCAGCAAATACTTCTCTTGTGATTTGCTAGGAACAACACAACTGCACAATGACACTGCTTCACAAAAACCGAATTATATTTTGAGGGTATCAGCTTCCTCTCTTCCTCTTTTCAATAGCGTATCTGAAAAACTTAAAATTCAGCAGAGCAGAAGAGCCAGCTCAGTCCAGCCACTCTACCACCTGCTGTTTTCAGAACATTCCATTATGAAAAACACTGGATCTCATTAAGAGCATCTGGAAGACTGTAGTATTTCTGTAGTTTAAAATTAATAAGTGAATAAAGCCCTAGCCATTCAATTTAGAAGATCATATATTAGCATTTTTGATAGGTCAGATGCTCATCTTAATCACACACATGTCGTTTCACAGAGGAGGACCCTTCTCCCCCTCCAATTCTGGTTTCATGTGGCAACTACAATTGCTTTTATGAAAAAGAAATTAGGCAGCTTTTACTTTCTTACTAAACAGAAATCTAAGCACTAACCAGTTCTTCTCTACCTAAACCAACTGGAAGCTTATAAATGGGAGGTGCTACTAAGTTAATTTGGACAGTAAGGTGTTACACAGTTGTAAAAACTTGAGAATCATCCAGATTACCTCCTGGGCACTGAGCAAAGGCTGTGGTGATTCCATAGAGTCGTGAGCGCTTGTGAGGCTGGAAGTTATCATTTTCTAACGAAATTGTGCGATCCACTGCTACAACAGCATCCCTGCCATATGCAGAAGAAAATAAACAGAAGTGAGATGAAGGTGAAAGTACTGGGGGAAAACAAAACAATGCAGAAAAAAACCCCCATGTAAACAACAAAAAAACCAACCAACATGTCAAAAAACCAAAACAAAACCAAAAGCAGAGAAAATCTGAAATTGCTTCTTTTTTATGTTTAGGAAGAGAGACGAGAAGTAAAATCCTCCAAGACATCACCTTTCCTGGACAAACCTAGTATGTTATGACCTTCACTCTAGGCAGATAAGAAATTTATCAGGGAGACACCTTAATAATTTCATAGATACTTCCAATGCAGGACAATGTCCCTCTACAAGAGAGATGCATGTGTTAGTAGTTTTGGCACATTTTTGCCATTCTGCCCCTCTGACAAGTATCGTGGTATAGCTGACATTGCAGCTATTAAGCGTAGCAGCTATGGACAATGATGTGTTTCAGGTGGAGCCTCATCTCCAGAAGGAATACAGCTAGTCGTAAGCAATCCTTCCTTCCTAAGTATAAAAGTGCAGTCAAGTGACAGGCCTATAGTACTCTTTCCCAAGCCTGTTCTAGAATAGCACTTCCCAGTTTTTAGTTTCTGACTTGGAAATCCCCACACACAGCAATAGCTACTTCTGCTGTAATTGATAGAGGCATTTGGGTAAGAGGTTGCTGACAGAGCCCATAGAACCACTTACATCAAGGAACAATACTTATTTTAAAATGCAGAGACTGGGGTTTTTCCCCAAAGTTAAAGTAAACTTTAAAGTCTTGTTGGTATGGCAAGGTTTTAGAGAATTTGCAGTAAAGAAAGCACCATTCAAGATAGTGAACACTTTTTTTCCCCTCATGTTTGATTGAACACTCATATAACATAGGGCACAGAAAGCCAAGAATGATGAGTATCTGCAGTCTACAGTGCAGCAGCTGTAAGAGAAACAAGTTACTGCCCACTCCTTCCCCAAAAATGTTCACTGTTAAAAGCATTTTCTTCAAGGACAAATCACTGTGCTAAAAAAATGAAAACTCAGTTAACTGGCAGCACTAATAGGTCAACTCTACATATCCACTCCACCCTGCATCAGCTATTGCCAGGAAAGCAACAAAACAGGAATGTGTGAGAGGTCAGGCATGAGAAATGCAGTATATACTTTAGTTTCTAGCATGGAGAAAAAAGAGTAAAGTACTCCACAATTTCTTTAGCAGAAAATGTACCTTCTCCAGTCTGTATAGTATAAATTCTTCCCATAGCTTGTAACACCAAAAGGATACTGAATCCCTTCGACAATCTTTCGTCGACCAAGCTGATTAGGGTTCATACATTCCAGCCTCTTGGTACCTGGGTGTAGTGAAACAATTAAGCCTTTGAATCAGAACAAGAGAGCTCTCATCAGGGATGAAAGACAAGCATAAGTATGCAAGCACGAACAGGGTAGAAAGTTCTGGAAACCTTATAGTGTGCTGTTTAATCAAAGCCTTCCTCCATGTCACATGTATGCATGTGCCAAAAATGGAATGGATAAGCACTCTGGTGCTAATGCTACTCAGCACACCACTGAAGTTAAAGAAGCACAGATGTCCCATGCAACCACGGCCAGTGCTCACAAGTTGAGATTCTTGCTATGGATCCCAGCATCCTCAGGTTGCTGTGGAAGCTGACAGAAGGTCTCCTCCATTCTGGAGGGATACTTCAGCCTTTAACTAGTTCCACCTCCTCTGGAAGGCATTTTTTCAAAGTCTGCTTGGTGAGCATGTTCCCAAAAAGTTTGCTGGGTTGGGCCATGAAGGTGAGACTGCAGGAAGAACAACCAACTCATAAATGCAAATAGAGGGCAAAAAGGTCTAGCTGCAAAGCTGCTGCAGGCTGGAAACACTGCTGACAAACATAAACACATGTAGGTTTCTCCTAAATAATGGGCTTCATAATTGAACAAAAAAGGAGAAGATGAAAATGTGAGAACAAGAAAGGAAGAGAGAGAAAATAATGAGAGATAGCAGAAGGAGATATATTTGAAAGCTGGAGAAATTGTTTTACAGTGAAAAAGGGAACTTGACCATTTTAGTTTATTGAAAACTTGAAAGGTAACTTGAAGTGTAAAAGCACCTCCACAGGAAGACATCTCTTCCAGTCTACAGGGTGAAAGACAGCAAGATGACAAAAAAGATAAAAATCAAATGAGAATTAAAAGCACACTTCGCCTCCACCCACTAGTAAGACACTGTCACAAAACTAACAATGGGCTTGTGGCAGAATATTCATCTCTTTATCTTTTGGGTGCATTGCTTTTTCAAGACTTGCTTCAGTCAAATATAAGCCAGACTTTGCCTCAGGCCTTAGAATAATAGTGCCAGGATGACATTCTGTAAAGCAGATTAGATAAATCTGTGGTTTTTCCCTAGTCTTAAATGAGCAACCTCTACAAAGCCCTAAGCTCTACCTAAAAAAATAGCCACATACAAGACACACAGACATTGATCTGTTGCACTCCTAGAAAGTTTTGTGATCAGAACTGAAATCCTTCAGCTTGCACACAGTCACATGGGAACAACAATGAATAAATCATTAAAGCCAAAAGCTATAGCTGTGCATAATTTCAGGACTGGACACACACTACTACTACTGTTATGAAGAAACATTTTGGCCCCTCTTTACCTGCATCTACCCAGCAGAGCATTGAGGAATAAGGATCAAATGTCAGTCCATTTGGTAACCCAAGATCATCTTTAACCAGAATTCTTCTGTTTGTGCCGTCCATGTATGAAGTTTCAATTTTAGGAGCTTCTCTGTTCCAGTCAGTCCAGTACAAGTTTCTTAGGAAGAAGAAAAAGGCAAGAGTTAAGACAGGGACTGATCTCAAAAGATGGTTGTAATTAAGAGAATGCTAAGAACACAAAAGTGACACACAGCCACTAAATCATTTAAATAAATAAAAAAGGACCATATTACACTTCGATACAGAAGTCAAAAAAGTGTAGTAAAAATGTAGCAAATATACTCCCATTAAAAACAAAAGGAGAAAGCACAGACATGAGAAGAAATACTTTCTCTGCCTTGTTTAGCTTATGATCAAGATGACAGCCAGAAAGACGTATATTGCAACAGTTCTGAGGGCCATTCAAAAAGTACATCTACATTTTGAGTTCTGCATCTAACCGCCCATCATATCTGCTCAAGCTAAAGCAAGAGCATTTGGCATACATTTGGGATCCATTCAAAACAATATTTTTCTTTTCAGCATACCAAATAAGCAACACACAATGGAATCAGAATAGTTTATCCTCAGGGGAGATCCCCACAGAGGGCCATTAACTCTCTGATGTTTTACTATTAATAGCCATTTTTTAGTGGTGGGGTTTTTTTTCCCTCGGATGTACATTCTGTGCCTGAGAATTTGCATGGCCCCTCAATAGCACCTTTGTTGTTTACTCCTTAACATGCACACGATTTACTGAGAGAGGGAAGTCCCTCAGTGGGGTTCTGTGTGGAGCACAGGTCTCTCCTCAGTCCGTTAAATAATCAAATAAATAAAATTGAGCTTTGCATGCATCTCTTGGCAGCACTTCCATACCCTCTCACAGGATCCACGACAATTGCTCTGGGGTTCACCAAACCACTGTCAAAAAGGATGCGGCGCTGGCGCCCATCCAGCCTGGCCACTTCTATTCTGTCCAGCTGAGAGTCAGTCCAGAAGATGTTGCGACCTAGGTGATCTACAGCTATCCCTTCAGGGCTTCCCAAGTCTGCAGGAGAACAGAGAAAAACATTCCTAGGCATTGTATTTATTCCCAGTACACTGTATCAACCTCATAAGGATGACCTTTAACTAAGATAAGTTTTCTTCAGTGTTCTGGCTGTGGTTCAACAAAAGCTACTTTATATCACTTGGAAGAGGAACATGCATTTTACCTCAAAGTTTAAATACACAAGACTCTCATAAAGAAATAGAATGAAAAGTTCCTTATGGAACAAACTTGCCACACATAGAAACTCTACTTGAAGGGGCAGACATAAAAAGAACTGATAACAGAGAAATGAACAGCAGATAGGATCAGAATCTTATTCTATCCTCCTTAGAAGGCCATAAAATGGATTTTATAACCCTTAATATTTCTTCTTCTTCAGTACTGGCATACATGGCACCCCTCTGAAAACTGAATTTATGTGAAGTTTACCTGATGCAGCAATTAAGCAAAATCAAACTCTGAACACTAGAGACAATGACATTAACTAACTGGTACAATCTAGATCTAGCTCTTTGTTTTTGCAGAGCGATTCTTTTTGGAACACATTTTAATACTGTATGCGCAGAGTTTTTCTTGGGCAGTTAGTTGTTCCAAAAGCAACAGGAAATAGCAGATAATGACCTTACTGCTTTAGCATTAGTGATTTCTAACTTGGATGCGGGATGCAGAAAAAAATTTATGAAGTTTAATTCAGCCACTATGAGAACTTGCTCTGTTTTTTCCAAGGTTCCATTGAAAAAGAGCAGGCAGGCCATGTGGACTGTAAGGAAGCCAAAAACAAGTAAAAAAAAAAAAAAAAAAATCAATTTCTGTTCAACTTCAGTTCCAGAAGAAAAGGCAAGAATTGTACATAGTCACTCCACAAAAGAGACAAAGTGACCCTTTATACCAGCCAGCTGTTGAAAAAAGCACCTTTCAAATGCTGATCCACACACCAATGGAATGTAGCCTGTCAGCCTTCTTTTAATTCTTAAGTTTATTCACTGACAGCCATTAAACAAACAGTATGTGACACAAGCAACCTTTCTGGAGAAAAGGCATTTGGCCCAGAACATCGGGTAGAGCTCTCTAGAATTTGCTACTGTGACGTTACTGTGAGTAAGAGCTGCACAACAGTGTAAGCATCCTCTGCTCTCCCACTCAAGTGGATTACATTTACCAGTTCATCTGCACACATGACATTTTAGATTTACATTAATCGCTGAAGAGGTGGAAAGGAACAACCAAGACGTATCTCATTGTTTCTGACTCACAGCTCATGCCCAGAGGGATGGGGCAGTGGCAAGAAAATAAAGGTTAATCAGGCATTTCTTTACTCCTCCTGAGGGCTCTTGGGCCCACTTTGACTCAGTTATACTGACTTCACATTACCACCTTTATTTCTCCAAGGGCTAAACCTGTTGTCTGCAATAAACCACCTCACATATACTTCAGACCCTCAAGTATTCCTACTCTTGCTGATGGCAGAGTTTGCTGAGGGTGGCCTCATTTTGAGGTGGTGGTGGCAACAGTCCCCCAGTCTCTGGGTTCAGAAGATTACTGACTAATTGGTGATGGAGGAGTTCCCAGACTCTTTTAGGAAACAGAAGACAGTAGCAGGCAAAAGATTTGCTGTCACTGATTCCCAGGAGCCCCTGCTCCCTGACTATTTCCTTGTTTCAGTTTCCTTATGTCAGCTGTATATTGGGAGATTTATAGAAGTCTAAAGTAAATGTCCCTTCTGCGTGGTTGATAATGAGCCAGAAAAAACTATCCCACACAGAGGGAGGGGTAAGGGAATATTTAAAGGCTTCATTTACCACCCATCTTTCCAGAGGCACAAACACGTTCCTGCTATGTTGTCATCAGGACAGATACAGTCACAGGCTCTGTCCCTGAGGGCAGGTTTGTACAGCCATGCACAGCTGATAGGACTTTAAACAAGTTCAACAGAGGAAAGCTCTCCTCCCTAACCTGCTGCCACAGCTGCAGAGCTGAGAAAGCCTCCACAGCCTAATACAGCTGCAGGGATAAAGGATAACGGGATGGGGCTCCATAACTAAACATTGCTTCTGCAAAGCAGTACAACTTGGATCACAAGAGCTTTAAAAAAACCCAAACAAAAATGTAGTACATTCCACAAAAGTACACATGAACTGAAGAAAGCAGCTGGAGCTCGCAGGAGGAGGAAGGCAAAGATCAAAACAAAACAAAAAATTCTCATGAGTCTTCTGAGGGGGAGGCATTTTCCTATTTCATGAAATTTTAAAGTTTTAATTTTGGCCTGTCTAGAAGATATCCATTCAAATGCTGAATATTCAATATTATTTTAGTCTGAATCCTTATTGCCCATCAACATACAAAAAGTAAAGTGCAACATCTCTCCCCGTCTCTTCAGGAAAAACATTCACATCCTATTCAAACAACAGAACAACAGCATTCATGAGGTGTCTTCATATACTCAATATTTTTTATAGCAGATAAAACCCATGAGGTTTCCATGTGGCATTGAAGCATCTTGAATTACCTTGAATGATCGAAGTTAGCTGAAAGCCTTCACAAATAATTTTCCAACACTTTATACACTGCAAGAATTTTAATGCCTACACACACCCTCATTAGACAGACATTCATATCCATATAAAGTTTTTAGCAATAGTAATTTTCCCCATTTTTAGAAGTGCAGATTCTGAAAAACATTCATTAATAGCGCAAAGCAAAAATCTTTTCCCTGCAGAGTTTCCCTCCAGAGTTTTGTAGTGCTTACACTACAGGTTAGAGTCCCTTTCAGATTAAATATTTTGGGATGGAAAAAGAAGCATTATAAAAATACCTCAGCCATCAAGTGGGACAGAAATATGAAGCTCAATAACTGCTGGAATGGTTAAGGGTGGCCTTAAGCTGTCCCTTTTTCCTGCCTAGGAGAATGGTAGGATCCAAGTCACCCCCATCTATCTGCTGTCTCTAAGAGCCTGAATGGAGTCTCCACAAACTGACTATTCCAAACTACAAAATCCAGGCAGTGATTCTCTACACGCCCAAAGAAAACTAAATTTATTTTAGAGTTTTATAACAGGTTGATGATTTTCCTAAAATAGTTTCACAAACTTTTGTAACAATTGCTGAAAAGGATTCAAGGCAAAGGTGACCTCTCCCAGTATCTTGACTTCACAGGTCTTCTAGGATCCTGAGGACACAAGTATTTAAAATGTGCCTCCAGCTATTTTTGTTGTTGTTTTTTTCATGACACTTCCCCAGCCACTCACTTTGTTCTCTAAACCTGTCCTTCCCCTTAGCTCTCTCCACTCAATAAAAGGTTTTAAAATCCAAAATGCACGGGCTTGCACTTAACCCTTCTAACGAAAATGAACATGGACTGCAGTGAGCAGCAGTCTTGAATGAAAGAATGTAAGAGCAAGATATAAACTGTACAAGCACTAACTCCACAATACACTCTAGTCTAACTCTCAAATCCTTTAACAACTACAAAGGGTAAAAACCAAACAAGGTGGCTTTACTTTCCATGTTACAACTTGAGCAGAAGTCATGGAAAAGTTGCACCTGAAATGGTTTCTAACAACTTCTCAGCATTTTGATCCCAAGCCAAGGAAGAGAGAGCAGGAGTTCTCTTCAACCTCCTTGCTCACCAGTCCTTAGCAGAGCAGGCAGCTGACAGGCAGAGATGAGGAGAGAAAAAAATACTACATATAACAAAATCTCAGCTATCCAAGCACCTACCTTGCTTGCCAGAACAAAAATGAAAGACACCCTCTGATGGTATTCCATGTTAATATATAAATACAACTCTTAGTCAGCTCAGGCAACACCTAGGAAGTACATATTACTAAATTCGAGTCTAATACCATTCCTAGGGAGTAGCAAGAGAAAGAATTCAGTGCTGTTACCTGTTTTGATTATGGTTGTTGGCTCCCCACCGTGCAGGCTGGCCCTGCTGATTGAAGGGCCACTGATGTCTGTCCAATAAACCATCTTGTCCACACAGTCATAAGCAACTCCAATAACAACTTTGTCCTGTTGGACAACAAGCCATTTAGATCAGCTTAGGATAAACAACAATTACACATCAGCAGCACTAACTTATGGTTTTAAGTCTCAAGCCTGAAAAAACAAAATTCTTGAGGAAAGGTGGGAAGTGGGAAGGATAGGCCAAGAAAATCACTGGTGACAGTCACTGTCAAATATCTTGGAAAAATACTTTTATTTGAAAGTCCCTTTTAATTAGCAGACATCATTCACCATTATTTCAAAGAAGCATTGCAGGTACTAGTACTGAACAGTTTGTCTGACTTCTACAACTTCAGCTGCATAACCATCTAAAGAAATTTCGTGTTGACATCTTACTGTGTAACCCCTCCACGTGCTTTTTTCCTGTCGTTCTTTCCCTTTAGGGGGGAATAATGACTTATATCAAATCTGGCTAGCACTGGCATCCAAAACATGCATTATGACTGTGCTTCCTATGTAGCACCATTTGACTCTAAAAAGTTTCAACAAAGTAAGATTTTAAAATAAAAGTTGACTTAAACAAGTGCTACATAAATGGTTCTGGTGGAAAGAATATTGTCAGCAAAAAGAAACATTTATATGCAATTTTTCAGGCAGAAAGAAGATAGGACTGGAGTCTGAGTTTAGAGTTCAAACTCCCTCCTCCAGGCAAATCAAAGAGATTTTCAGGGTAAAACAATAGTTGTCCATGGATTCCCAAGTTCATCGCTTTTGCAACACAGCTTCTTAGAAAGGTGTTCCAAGCCCATGAATTAAAACAGATGCACTTATTCATCAGTGTACATTAATTCTGCAGGTTGCAAAACAATTAAACACCTCTAGTGTCACTTTGCAAATACACAACACAGACAATACAAAGCTAACAGCGTTAGCAGAGACTGAAAGTTTCATTTAAATTTAAATTTAAATTTTAAATTTAAAGTTTCATTTTAATTGAAAGCTTCAAGGAAAAATTGCATCTTATCTCTTGAAACTTCTTTCCTGAAGATACTTTTGAATAATTTAAGATAGATCAAGTAAATAATGAAACTAGGTGACAAGTATTCACAATCATGTCTCTTTCAGTCTTATACCATTTTTACATAGCATTTTACTTATTTTACATTATTGCAGCAGCATTTTACATAAGGGACAAAACTTTGATTTTACCCTTACATGACAGCAATTTATGGTACTATTTTCCTAAGTGGATCTGTGTAATTTAGCCAGTGTTTTATTTACTAAATACTAAGTGCAATACATACCAAAAAGAAAAAGAGGTCAGCATGCTACTTGATAATGCCATCTATTATAAAGTAACACTGGAATGAAAACAGAAATCCTAGGCCTCAGGCAAAATAAATGAATGTAACGAAACTGCCAGTGAAAAGGTCTGGCATGGGGCAAAGGTGGTGGAAAAGAGAGGTTCTCAGCACCAGAGATTCATTTTCTAGGAAAAACGATTCTCAAGAAAGTAGTAATAAGTATGGGAAAAAGATCTACCACCCACTGGGCCTACATGTGGGGAAGGAAGCAAAAAAAAGAAGAAAGAAAAATATGTGTGTAGCCAAGAAGTGCAGACAACTGACTGAAAAAAACAGGAATAGATTAAGACTTAGGAAAAAACTTAGGAGAAGGAGCGGAAAAAAAGGCCTCGCCTCATACCGCTATTGTAGGTCTCCTAAAATTTTATACAAGAGTCAGAAAGTCAATAGAAGTGTGAATAGAGAGGAGTTTATGTTAAGAGCTGCTGGAGGCATGTGACATTAGATTTTTGTATTGTGAGCTATTGTGAGCCATTCTCTAAAGGGAAATAGTTATTTTTTCTATAGCTTAGGTTTAAGATTTTTGACTAGTCAGGTCAGGAATTTTCAGTGACAAATTGATGGGATACTGAAATTTTAATGAAGAGTAAAAATTGAGTTTTCAACTTAAAATATCAGTGTGTGTGAACAAACAGTGGCTTTCACCTTTGTCAGAAATCTTCTAAAAAATATGGACTTAGTATTCTAAGCTACTTACTGGAATATGCAAGAGTGCTTTTGCACCATTTTTCTTCATGTTGTTTCCCTCTAGTGGAACATGTTCAATTTTACCACTTTGGGCAAAGAGCAAGTGCGTTCCTGGTGGCAGAGGTACCGTATCTGGTCGAACAGAGGGCCCAATAACAATAGGAGGAGCAGCTGTGCTCAGACCTGGTTGATAGGGAAGGAAACAGATGGGGAAAAAATTAGCTCGTGCAGCACAACAAGGCTCTTTATTATTTGCAGAGACACAATTACTGACAGACTTCTTAGAAGGAAACAGCCCTATAAGCGGACACTAATAACTATGATCAGATGCAGAAAGCTTCAGAAATTTTCCCCTTGTCTGACAGAGAAGGAGCAATTGACATAATAGGTCTTTTCATGTTTGGCTCTGTAATTGCTCTTTCCTTCAAATGTTTAGAAAAATCTGTCTTATTTTGCAGCTGAAGTGAGGAAGACGTAGGAAGGAACATCCTTCATTTCCTGAGGCAAGTCAGCTATTACAGGTCCCAGAGGGAGAGACTATTTGGACTTCTCACTGTTTCAAGGCAAGGAAGAAGCTAGAAAACCTTGTCCTTGTTCAGAAGGTTACCACAGCTGTCCAGATGCCCTGGCTGAAGGAAAAGTGTGTGTTGCAGTCACTGAAGGGCATGAGACATGGGACAGCAGAAATCTGCACTACTCCAAGTCAGTGCTGTGTCTCGGGAAAGGACTCAGACGCACATTTGGGAAACAGTGCACTCAGGTGGAGAGACACCCAAAGGAAGCATCTGCTTCAGCCACTTACATGGCGGTCGAACTCCTGGACCGCTTCTGGTGCCGTCAATCTCATTTCCATCCCTATCCACACACCAACAATATCCACTGCTGGAATGGCACTGAGTGGGTAGGTAATTGCCACGGTCATCACACTGGGGAATGAAGTGACCAACTCTCACATCCCTCGGGAAGAAAGCACCTCCACTGCCAAGAGCTACTTCTCGTTCATGCTGGCATTTGGTCTTTTCTACTTCTGGGGGGGAAAAAAAGAAAATAGAGTAAAACAAACCTCAGTGAATATTTCTGTTTTAGCTAATAACTGCAGTCCATTAACAGTTAACATGTGCTGACCACCTATACACAAGAAGTCTTACCTCTAGTGGAACATGACACTCTTACAAACCTCGAAGGCATATGGCTTCAGAACAGCTTCAATAAGTCTGCCCTATGTAAGTGTGACACATTTGCCTTAAACTTATTTTATCTTTCACAGTCTAGTTTAAATGAGAACAGGTCCCCTGCATCTTCCGTCATGGAAGGGTCATAAACAGAAGCTGGAAAACACGGTTGTTCTCCTTGAGGCAGATGAGCAAGAACATTCTGTCTGACTTTTGAACCTGATGTCTACTCACTGGCAATTATCCATGGGCCTTAAAATGTGACTAATTAGACAGACCCTACAGTGGCTGAAGGTTTTTTTGTAATGTTGTAAGTCCAGATTCCCTTCAAAGCCACAAGAGAATACCACAACATGAGGCAGATGCCAAATTTTCTACAAATCTCAGGAAGTGAAGCAAGTCATTGCTATGATGTATATTAGGTTTTTAAAGTTCAGTTATGAAGTTTCAGCACTCATTTGATTCTTCTGGATCTAAGAAAGGAATTGCAGGGACAAGTTCTCTACTCCCTGGTGAGGCACAGAGAAACATACCATGCACACTGGCTACACCACATGCATATATAGTACTGTAGAGACTACAGAGGAAAGATACTTTCCAGATTATCAGGATATTCGGGGATCTGGCTCTTTATGTTTCAATTTTACAAAATAGTCTGAACTAAAATATACACCTTATTATAGTATCTATCATGCAGTAGGGGAAGTCATCTGGATCAATATATTTTCTAGAAGCCAAAAACATAATGAAATTGAAAGAATACAATAAAAATAATATATTTCCTTCTCCAGACAAAGAAATCTGGCTTGATTTTACCACACACTTGAGATCCCTGGGAGAGAAAGATGTACTTACAGGAGAGTACATTTTCCCTGTCAATGATTTCTACAGACATTTAGAAATACTTAGCACAAACTGTTGATGAGTCTTCAACACTACACTTCCATTTAGTGCTTTTCTTGTTTTTATATAGCCTGGTGGACAGCATTAGTTTAGTGTGGCTCAGACTAGACCAACCCCAGCTGAGCAAAAAGCTAATCCCATACATCTACAGACTCTTGTAGTGTAAGTCGCACAAAGTCAAAAAATAAGGGAGGTTTTATTACTATTTGAACTAGTTTTGCAAGCAAAAGCTTTGGACAAGTTTCCTGCACCTGGACATAATTAGAGAAATATAAATGACTAGAGAACAGCTCACTGAACAACTGCAATACTTGGCATCAGTTCTAATGTGGGTGGTGGAGAGCCTTGAATCAACCTACAAAACCAGGCCTTGTGGGAAAGCTTCCATTATCTGTCTCAAAATTTGTTTTCATGCATTCAATGTACTGTGCAGTATGCAGGTAAAAGAAATGTTTGCTCCAGGAAACAGATGGTTTTGCCACAGTTTTTTTTTTTTAATTCTAAACTCTCATTATGTGCACTGCTCATGGGAGAAATCAGGGGGAACACAGAGTATTGGTAAACTACCATTTTTGTCCAGTGCAGAAAAAAATTCATAACTGCATTCCTATCAGCTTTGAGAAACACTATTAACTCCTCAATGGGATAAAAAAACCAAGGTAGAAGCTGGTCCTTTTCTTCTTCCCATTGGAAACTCATAAAATTAGGATATATACCAACAGGTTACAATTTTTCAATCACTATTCTCTATGAATAATGGAAAGGAGGGTGTATAAACTCCCAGAAAGGACACAGTTATATTTTACACATAAAATATAGTAATATTATTGGTAACTTGAAATAACAATATCTGTTCTAATTTCAAGACAATGTTCACATTAATATCTTCAGATTTTGTACAGGAATTCTGATTGCATTTTTGAAGAGAACTTATCTTGCAATGATCAAGGCCAGTCTCACAAATGATCTGCTTATGCAGTCAGCAACACTAAAGTCAAGAGACTTGTCAAACAAAATAATTTTCAAAATTAGTACTGAATTTCTAGAAGGCAGAGCATATGATTGGTTCTTTATAAAAACCCATCAATGCTGAATTTTTACTTGCATAAAAATATTTGCAAATACCCTATTGTCACTCACTTTTAGGAATAATTGTGTATTTTACTCCTTTGCTCATGAAAATCTCTTATATTAGTAATCAATTAACAGTATCAAGTACAATAAGTAATCTATGTTAAACAGACATTCTTCAAAGAAATAAAGCCAGTGTTACTGTGTTCATCTGTGCTGACGCAATCATTTTAACCCATCTTTCAACACTTTATTTTGACTCTCTAATATGAATTTAGCCAATACTAAAACTTATAGACCAAACAAGTGACTAAACTAAAGGACTTGGAATCCATTCTCCATTTTTTTCTCCTTACCTCTGAATCATAACCAGGATTTCTATGCTTACAGTTTAGAGGCACCTGAAGAACTGTGAGTTGAAAACTAGCCCAGTGTTGTAGCCTATACAACAATGAAGGCACAATAATCTTGGATACAGACAACAGTGGGTTGGGATAAATAGTCTTCTTATACTGCTTATACTGCCATGTCTTTTACTCAGTGAGGTTAAGAGAAGATGCTCTGATTTTGCAAGTTTTAAATTGCATTAATTAACTCTCTGAAATTAGTCTAGCTATGACAATGAGATTGAAAGATGAGATTGACACAACAAATAAAGCACATTTCTTGCCTTGATGAGCTAACAGCACAATTTAGACCAAAGGTGTAACAAGAAATGACACGTATTTGGTAGTACAAGGGCTACTTTGTAAGCCAGCATCCAGACACAAACCTAAGAGCCAGTAAATTTCCTTCACTACAGCAGCCTAAATGTGGTTTCTTAGTGATCCTGCCTTGAACATAAATACTGTAATATTTCATCCAGTCAAGACTCTTCAAAGGTACAGAACAATTAACATTAGGAGAGTTCTCTGATCTCATGATTGGCATGAAGCAGAAGCCCATTAAATACAACTGGTAGTGCCAAGAGCAAATAACACCTGCCTGGTGTAATGGTACTGTTACATCTACTACTGAACCTGATTGTAGCAAATGGAAAACAAGCCATGCCTATTTCAAGGCTCCATATCCAGGGATAACTAGCCCTAAATTTCAGGAGGTTCTCACCATTCTTGAATACCACATTTGAAAGCCAAGACAGATGACCATGCAAATGATGATAAAAATGGTATACATCAGGATTAGTTCCTTCTGCCAGAGATGAAACAACCAGTAAAAGCAGGACCTAGGTAATCTTTGGTGGTGAAAGAAAGCAGGGGTGACATCAGCCTTTCATTAACAGCAGGATCAAGTCACAGTATTTTTCAGTGCATGCATTTAAACGTTACCAACCAGCATTTGCTGCAAAGTTAAGTAAAACCCCTCCTCACTGGGTTTTGGTGCAGTAGGTGCTTGACTGCTGAAGGTAATACTCTAACCTAACAGCTTTGTGTTTTCCTAGGGTGCTCTAGTTGGGCCCATAGGACAGTATTATTTTTGAAACTAAGCACTTAATTTGGCAAACAATTAAAAACTGACAGAAATAATCTGAGTCAGTAGTCAAATGTCATGAAGTAGTGGTATCTTTAGTAAATTTCCATATTGCCTTAGTCTTGGTTTTAAATTTCCTGATTAAGAAATTTAATTCTGTCAGTAGATTCCAGAGGAAGATACACAACTATAGGTTGCATCATTTGTGGAAGTGAAACAGACCACAAACACGAGAAGGACAGGATGTAAGAGTAAAGTTACACATCTTGGAATACCCTGTGTAGACAAGCCTCTAAAGATAGACTCATCTTTGAAACTACCACCTGAAAAAGCTATCAGCAGATCACAACTCTGTTCTGTAGGGGTTATGAGAGGATATAAATGACAATTCAGCATATACACTGGCAATATACGGGCACTGAGAAGAATATGAGGCTGGGCAGATGATTCAAGAAATACTGTGTCCAGCTCTGGCAACCACTATTCAAAAGAACAGTGAAAATTTGAATGAGTGTACAGGAAAATGCTGCTAAGATAGAAGCTGTAGAGCAGAACAGAGATCGAAGGTTCAATGAAGAATTTGTGTCCTGTGAAACACAGTACGAGTCAGACTAGGTACACAGAATGGTGCATCCTGAACTTCATTGAAATGTATATCCTCCTTCAGAAGATCAGTTTGTATTTGATGTGTTTTGAACTTTTTTTTTAGTTGATTCATGCATTACCAGTACCAATCTGGAATTCAAAAGTTACTGAAATATATAATTGAATTTGTAAAAATGAAAATGGAAGTAGCATGAATATGGAAATATGAGACAAAAAACATACATGTACAGGTTTATTACATACGTGAAGAAAGAATCAGAATAGAAAATAAGCCAAACTAAAGCCATATACAAATATTCAAGGTATTTTTTTAGTCATAGAGGAATGCTCTTGTAGCAACACTGCAGAAAATGATTTATGGACTTTTCTTTAAAAAGATGGAAGCTGAGTAAAGGGATGAGAAACTGAGATGTATGGACTTCTCTTCTTCAAAGACTTATATTGACATTTTTAATTGCTGTCCTCATATGCTGGAGAAAAAAAAAATTAAAACCCGAATAAAAATGCTTCCCTTTGTCCTTTCATTTTCCTTTGTAATTCCTCACTTACAGTTTTGTCCTGGTAAGTGTGTTTCTCATGTGAAACCAGTTGCACACAGATGATCAGAGAATAGCTCTTAACAGTTCCTAGTTCCAAGAATCTAGGTTTGTTTCTGTTTAGTAAACAGTGTCTGGGGTCTGTAGGGGTAGAAACACTCAGACATCTGGTTTTTTTGAAATGGAAAAATGAAGCGTGAGGAAATAATGAAGTACAGACTTCCTTAATAGCTGGGAGCAGCAGGACATTCCAACATCATTAACTATTTCGTTATCCTGCTGGTCCACTCCTACAGACATTCCCATGTGAGTGACTCAAATCCATTTTTGTTGTTAGTCTACTTGTTTCAAGAGTTGCTACTGAGATTTAACAATAGGTTTCTCATAATAATAAAGACACCAAACAAGCAAGTAATTTAACACATAGGTTGGAACAGAGAACGGCAAAAAGTACTGAGTATTTGGATGAATGAAACTTTCCATGCTATTAACAACCAGGAAAAACTTCAGTTACTACACTGAGGCTAATTAGATCAAAACCTTAGTGGGTAAAAAGGGGAAGAAAGGGTCTCTGATTACAGCTGAATACAACACAGCCTCCTCGGCAATCTCCATTCCAAAGCAACTCACTTTACAAATCGAGTGCTAGGGTAAACTAAACTACTTCCCTGAGGTTTCAGAAAGTATAGTGTGTTTCTCTCTCCTGGCAATGATTAACTGACGGGTCTGTCAATTCTAGAGGCACTAAAGCTTTAGCAACAGATGACACCCCAAGGGCAGTTACTGTTCTATTAACTCTAAGAAGGGAGCAGTTGCTGAGTTGTAAACACTGCCATTGCTGCACACTGGCTGAGCAACACAGATATTTTGCATTTCAGTCACAATTCAGCAGAAGTGAGACTTCTTATCTACACAGATTGTTTTTCTGCTCATAACATTTAATGAGCAGAGATAATTGGTACAAGTGTTTCTAAAAGCCTGTCTTCTACTGCTAGTACAAAACAGTATTAAAAAAAAAAAATCAGTGAGGCATATATGAAGACTAACAAAACCTGGCAGATCTCCACCCACTGAAACAGTAGGTATAAAACTCTTAAAAATATTTTGTTACTACTATTAAAAATGTGACACAGAAAGATCCCCATTCAAGACACAATTGTTTTGAGTACAGAAAGTGAAGAAGTGTACAGGATAAGTAGGAAATAAAGTTACTACCAAATAATACCATGTGCTTAGCAGTTTAATAGACACACTAACCACTGCATAAGAAAAAGTGTTAAGAAGAACACAAAGAACTCCCCAATTAAGTAAATCATCACATATACTCAGAAGAAATTGTGTCCTTGTAATAAAGCCAATTGGTTGATTTCAAATATCAGTCTACCAAACCACCCATTTCATCTACAAAGGGCATGTGGCAAACATGAAAGCAATGTTTTTGCCTCTATAATTCTGCCTGAAGAACTGGAAGCTTTAAGGTTTGATTTGCTTCAAATTGTTCACATCAAGTTTCTCCTCTTGGAGAAATAATTCTTTTTTTATCAGCTGGTTAGTTAGCTAAATATTTTGACACAGGTCATAAGCACCAGGTAGTTCTTCTTTCTTCTGGCACTAAAATGAAAATACGCCGGGGTGATCATGCATGAAATGTTAGTTAAAAATTATATTAAAAGACTGACAAGGAGGCAAAAGCTAGGCCTCAGAATTAAACACTTCAAAACCTCCTACAATTTTCCTATGATATAAAACTCTACAAGCACTGGGTGATTTCACATGACATGTTACTGTGCACATGGTGAAGTGTCATGTAAATATGTTCTAAAACTAGAAACAACTTTGTGGTTTTTTTTCTTTCCTCCATATAATCCTTTGCCTTTTTGTTTTAAAAACCGAGCATCCAATTGTGGGGAAAAAAAAAAAAAAAAGAAATTCAGAATTAGGGATTATAGAGGCAAAATAAAAATATCTAAGTTTCAGGTAGTAATATCATGCCACTCAGAGAAGCACTTTTAAGCAAGTACATCCACTATTAAAAAAACCAAAACCAACCCAAACTAAACCTCCAAACCCTTTTTTTCCTTTTGGCCCTAGGATATTCTTGTAACTCTTGACTGCACAGTTTGAGTTTCAGCCTGTTGAGAAATGCCCAACAGCAAGAATCTTAGAGGAAGAAGAATTGGGTTTGAATATACTGAGAAGGTAGGCTTTATTTCCTGGATGAAAGCATTCACCATTCTACAAAACTTGAGTGCTGGCCCATGGGTTTGCCATGCTGTTGAATTAAAGTAAAATAACTGTGCTACTTTGTGCTCCAATGTTCCTTACTTTCTTTCTTTTTCTTCTTTTTATTTTCTTAAGCATATCTTCAAGATGAGTTTTATACTTCAAGCCTCAAAGTACAATAGAGAAACAGAAGTGTGAGGGTAAAGAACTTCCTCCTGGATAGAGAATAACTGGATAAATACAGAAACAAGTAAGTGCCAGCTGGAAACTGTAGTCTTTCTAGACCACAGGCTGTATGTGGCATGTAGGCACCTAGATCTCACTGTAGACAACAGCCTCATGACTTGGGTCTCGTTTTTCACTTTTCTCCTGCAAGTATTGCATTCATTTGAATTGCCAACTATTCCTGATGTTTTATGGTATGTGATTACCAAGTATGCAAACCAAATCACCCCCACAGTGATTTGTAAGGTCAAACTTTTACACAAGGCAACTTCAAAAGATAGCATCAGCTTGGGACTGAAAACTGTTGAGGATAGAATAAACAAAACATAAAATGGGACATTGAACAGGATATCATGACAAAGTGATAGCAGTCAAGATACACATTTTGACAAAAGCTTGGTAAAGTCCTAAACTTGAAAAACTCAAGAAGAATAAAGACACTGAGGTATCAGTAGACACTTCGTTTCAGAAGGGAACCAAATTAAGACACATACCCTCCAAATCCCAAATTATATTTCTCGACCAACTTTCAAGAACTATAGAATTTTACCTCCTAACACACATCGGAAACCATCCCCACGATAACCTGCCTTACAGTGGCAGCTGAAGGACCCAGGAGTGTTGTAGCAGAAAGCATCTGGATGACAGTGGCCCTGTTGACATTCATCTACATCTGTAAAAGAAAAGATCAGTCTCAGGTGACTCTTCCTTCTGATGGACAAATCAGAGTGATGAAATAAAGTACAAACCTGCTGCATTTCAGGCTCCTATTTTAGGGTATCTGATTAGACATACAGACAGCTCTTTGGAAATATGTCTAGTACAGAAATGTGAAGGAGAAAAAAAAAGGGGGCTGGGAGGGGAATCATGCCTGTATTTCAGGTTCTGAATCTCAGCATTCTCCTATTCCAAAGGGTAATAGACATTATTAACTCACACAGTATATTAGACATATATGTCCATATTTTCCAAAGAAATGACTTAACATAGCAAGAGAAGTAGGATGTGGCTAGCCACGTTTACAACATGTAATTAGGTAAAGCTGCTCCCTCACTGCACTCAGACTGACATGAAACAGAAGGTAAAATTTTTAAAAAGTCTGAGCATTTTGTGTCACCACCTTAGTAATTTAAACCAGTACAGTGCAGACATTGCAGCAGACAAAAGTCTGCAGCTGCAACTACTGCAATTTCTGCATTTATCTCATCTTGGACCTTCTATAGACCAAATATGAAAGCATGAATTCAAAGGTGAGGGGAGGAAAAGAGAAATGCTTAATAAAAAATCCTGCCTGAGGTACTTAAACTATGAAATTTCCTACTTGAAATGACAAGTATAGAAGATGGCAAAGCCCAGCCCAGCTGTGCAGTGAAGAGCACAAAAGCCCCACGATAAATGTTGCTACCCACCCTCACAGGCATGCCCATCTCCAGAGAAGCCAGGGAGGCAGGTGCAGACGTAGGCGGAGCCCCCGGTGTACACACACTGAGCCCGCTGAGGAATGTCACAGTTGTGTGTGCCCGTCTGGCAGTGGTTTATCACATACTCGACAGCTGCAGGTTAAACGTGCAAGAGAGGAGATGAAAATCTGAGCTTTCCTTGACAAAGTCTAAGCCTCAGAGTAAGTTCATATGAGAGAACAACATCTGTGAAAGATTAGAGAAGAGAAAGGAAACAAGGAACTAAGGGTTTTTTGCTCTGGGGGTTGGGATTTTTTTTCCCCTGAAATCTCCCCTCTCACTGGTGTTAAATCTTATTAATGTTTTACAATGAATTGACTGTCCTCAGCACCTCGCAGGTGCTTGTTAATACAGAATGGGGCAGAAAGGCTGCCTTAGTGACAGATCCTAATAGCCATACCAGCTTTGCTTATGAAAAGGAGTTCTGAATGAAGAAATTTAAGGCATCTCACAGAGCTACCTCACATGCTAGCTTAGTGGCCAGTTCACTGCTCTGGGAATCTTTTAGATGACCTGCTACACTAACCTAGCACTGACCCAGGGCTGCCATCCCTTGGCAACAAATAGGAGCTGTGACTCACTCAATGGGAGATAAACACATTTGTCGACTACTGGAGAGATCTGGGACTAGACCCTGCAGTTTTTCATAACTCTCTCATGCTGACAGCAGTGACTCTGAAGGCACTGCACTACTTTGCACACAGATTGTTTCAGGAAGCTGCTGGAGCTCTGCCTCTGCTTACCTGTTATGTCAGAGAACAGGAAAGGAAACAATTGTACTTGAAATAGGAAGTGGTAAAATACTACAGAAATTTTGGGCCACAAAATAGGGTGTCCAGTGTGTACATCTAGGAACAGACTTCCAGCTGCTGTAACGCTGAGGCTCTCTTTACACAGTTATTACAAGGAGTTGACAGGGGGCCAAGACAAGACTCTACAATGTTCCTTTAATCACAGTACACAGATGGAAACTACCACAGTGTCAGCAGGGAAATAACAAAAATCTTCTATCAGAGCCATATCTGAAAATGCTCATTTTTTCTATTTCTCTGGAGGAAATGACATCATTGTTAGAATCATTAATATTTTTGTTTGGTGAAGTAAGTTTCAGATGAAAAAATAATTCATTAAGAATGGCATTATAAATGCATAAGGTAAGAGTTGGAGCTCAAAGGAAGTCCCCAAGTCCTCCTGTTTCTCATCCAACAAATAGGAGAACAGGATTTATTTACAACTCTCTTCTCAAGCCAGCCAGTGAATCACACAGCTGGTATGAAAAAAAAATACCAGTTCCAAAAAAGCTGAGTCAGAGCTGTTATCCCCAAGTAACTTGCAAAAGCACAGAGAGTTGCTATTGCCCCTTCTGGGGTTCAAATTTTCTAAAGGTTATAAAACCTTCTAGTGTGAAAAGATTACCATGATATTTATTTTCAATTTGTTGGGAAACTAGAGTCTATCTTCCCTCCCTTCAACCTTAAAAATGCAATTTGGTTTTGGTTAAAGGAAGGGATCAAACTGAAATCCCTTGAGCTGGGCAAGGAATTACTTAGCACTTGCTAAAAGTGGAACATCAGCTTCATGGGAAAGTGGTGGAGTGAAGCTGGTGAGGTCATGGCTGGAGGGAAGAATGTTCCCTTTCAGGTCCAAGTCACAGAAGTGCAGTGTTGGACATAACAGAAGGAACATAAAACTGCTCTTCCACATCTCACCCAATCCAGTGGCCTTGGTAGAAGAAACTGCTTTTTCTGACTGTTCTGCAACAAAGGGAGACTTAGGGTTCACTGTGACTTAGGGAACAGATGTGAATTGTAATTCTTACTGGAGCAGACAAAATTGGCTTGTGATGGAATGGAATGCAATACATAGCAGGCAAAGTCACAAACTCAAGGAAAGTAGTGAAGCTGTCTGCTGTAAGATGAAGGCTCCTCAGTCTTAGCTGAAGAACAGCCTTGGTTATAATGAGCAACAACCTGGATGCATCAGTTGATCAAAGCGTAACTAAGCTTCCACCACATCTACAGTTGTAATAACAACAGAAGCAAAAAATCCTCAACCTTTATCACTTATTTCCAAAAGAAAGAGCAACTTCCAGCCATACTGGAAGAATGTGTATAGATTTTGTTGGTACAGAACAACTGTTAGGTTGCAAAGATAAAAATTCTAACAAAAAAACCCCACTAATCTCTATCCTATCCTGACAGTATCAGCTCTAGAAGTAGAGCCATAACTTTTATCTGTTATTCGTCATTATCTCTCTTCTATTTACCATTTGTGGATTCCTTTTTCCAAAAGGTATTTCTACAACTTGAGCGAAAAATGGGTCAAACAGGAAAAAGATACTCCTTGTTAGGACAACCTTAGTCTAGCAAATACAGATTAACTCAGGCTTCCTCGAGAAAAAACGTCTTAAATTACAGAAAAATAAACTAGTTCAGTGACAGTTTCTGAATTTGATATGTAATGGTTCATTCAAAATTAACTAAAGAAGCAAATCTCAAAGATTTTAACAGTCAAATGATCTGCAGCTACAATTCCTTTTCATCATGATAAATTATCACTTCAGATAGTCTGCAATAGCCAAGACACACTGATACAGAACTGTGCACTATCTTGTCCAAGGGATGAATCTGTAACTAAGTTCTCATCTGTTAAATTGAACTCTAGATTAGATATAAGAAACAAAACACAAACCCCTAAAAACCCAAAAGCACAGCACATAGAAAATGCAGAAAAAGCCAGTAATCACAAGCTGTAGCACAAACTCGTGAATTCCACTCACACTGGAAGTCAGCACAGATTGTGAAGCACTGTTTTCTGTCCCTGTGAAATGAATCAGAGGCCAAAGGCTGGTGGGCAATGCTTTTAAGAAACATGAAACTCACCAACACAAGTCCGCCCATCTGCTGCAAAATGGTATCCCTCAACACACTCGCAGCGGTAGGTTCCTGGCTGGTTGTTGCAGTCTGCATTGCTGCCACACAGCCCTGGCTGCTCCGAGCACTCATCAATATCTAGGATATTAAAAGGATTCTGGTTATTGCAAAGATGCAGTTAATATGCATGCCAGAAAAACAGAAACTGGGGAACTCGTGATTAAAAGCAGTCTTCTGCACTTAGGCCACAGCTTGGATAGACCATACCTCTTCAGAAATATTAATAACCTGAAAATAAGTTTTGAGGTAGCTGTGCCCTCAGCTCATCTGCAGCAAAAAGAAAACAAACCAGAAGAAGTTCTATCATGGAGGAATAAGGGGAAGGCACAGAAAACTGAAGAAAGAGGAGCCAAAGAAAATGCATCAGAAGAAATGGTAACTACTGGGGGAGCATGAACTCTAGGAAAGGCTTCCCATTTTCATTATCCATATACATCTCTAATCCACTGCTGCACAACTCACAGCACTAGAGGACTGGAAGAGACAGCATGATACTGTCATTTTCATTTGCAAGTTGATTAGCTTGGGGTGGAAGGAGAGTTGTGCTTTGGGTTTAAAAAAACCCCAAAATTTGGTTAGGTAGTAGGGATGACACATTTCATTGAAATCCACTTTCACTGCTTGAAAATAAGTATTAGTCCTGTGATTTGATTACAAGGCAAAACCCAAATACACTAAGAATACAGAGCTAGACATAATGGGGAAATATGAGTCCTTTTGAACAGAAAAGGGTTTTCAAAGCAGATCATGAAATGATGATTTCAATGACTTGCAAATATCTGTGCTCTGTCTGCATGTGCATTTCCTATTTCTCATCTCCCCTGAGAACCTTTAAACTAGTTGACTCATTTTAACCAGAGCTTGCATTTTACTAGATTTCTCACAACTAAGTTCCCACATGTTTTATAAAAAGACAAACTGGGTGGGAAAGATGCTTTGCAAGATAGGAAAACTTCAAGACAGCCAAACTTGCTTACTTTGATTATTGAGATATATCAGGTAGCCCAGCAACCCTCTAACCTTAAAACCAACCTCTCAGGGCAGTTCATTTTGCCAGAATGGCTAGTCCTGAAGGTGAGTATACCCCAAGGAAAATAAATTCTACATTAACTTTCATTTTGCAATGAATGGAAGCCTTCTGATACCATAACAAACGTTTCCATCTCCACGGAAGCCAATCGAACATTCACAGAAGAAACGATTCCCAGTTCCTGGCCGGCACACGGCGTTGGTGTCACAGTTATGAGTACCAGTGTAGCAAGGATTCCGGTTAATATCTGCAGAGCCATCTGGTAAGAGAGATTGTGTTTAGCCTTGATGACTCTGTCCAAGTAACAGCACCCAGTTAAGACCCAGATGGAGGTTGCTTGCAGTGCACATTAAACAAGGAAACATGCTTTTGCATCAGGAAGAAAGGGACCTGCAGGTGATATGTGGGACACCAATCTCAGATATGTATTTAATAGCACCAGAATTCCTTGTTACTTGTACAAAGGACTACTGAGTTAAAAAAGAGCCACAAAAACCTCTCTGAAGAGCAAGACAGAAAGAAAATTCATCTTCCAATTGCTGACACTAGACTCAAAACATGATTCTTAACAGCTTGATTTAGTTGTTTTAATTAGCAGAACTTTGTAACAAACAAAAGTGAGCACAGCCTGTTTTTATACTCATCTGGTGTGCATTTTCAAATGGTCTCCTTGCTTTCTTGCTGATGTTAGTGCAAGCTTGGATAGCTCATCCAAAAAAACACTTTTCATAAGTAGCCTACAATTCAGAGATAAAATGCCATGTTTCATGACAAATTATAGAAACCCATCCATGGTAAATTGTATTCCCCTCTTTTGCTCTCTGACAATGCCAAAAAAAAAAATTAATAGAGAAACTCCAAATTAGGTAAATGCCATACTCCATGCATCCAAGTGGGAATAGATTCAAGGTGGTATATTGAGAGTACTTCAAGGAATTGGACATAAACCTCAGTGAATTTCAAGAATAGAGCATCACTTAAATATTCTTTCTCAAATAAAAATACAAACTTTCAACAGTCCCATTTCTCTCTTTCACTGGTGGATCTGGACTGCTACTACCTAATGAAATGAATTAATTTCTCTCATTAACACCCAGATAGGGCAGGCTATAAAAAAATGGCTGACTGTTCTTAATTACTCACAAAAGAGAAAAAGCAAAATTTGCAACTGATACATACCACTGATGGGGCCGATGGAATTGCTCATGGCGTATCGCAGGATCTGCTCGTCTCTGTTGTACAGGACAAACACACTGTCCACTGAGAGCTGCTGAGTGGCAGGAGCAGAATGGTGGGAGTCATCGTGGATGCATTCATCAAAGGAGATGGTCTGGCGCCACTGATAGGCACCCGTGTACGTGGAAGCAACTCCACCCCTTTCTGGCTCTGTCACTGTGTACTCCCTCGAGGAAGATGAAGTGATCACTGCAACATGACAGCAAACACACTGATCAGAGCAGAGATCAGAAGCACTCTGTCAAATGCTATCTCTAGACTTGGGATGCAGTCTGTATAGTGCAAATAGGAATTTCAAAGGCAAGAGGCTATGAAAATGGATAGATTTCCATGCAAAGGAATAAGCACTTGAGCATACTTACTCTGTTCTCAGGTATCACAGCTTTGAGAAATGAGTAATTTGATTTATTTTGACATATTTTAAAGATTTAACTTTACTTTGCGGGTTTCCAAGTAATGAAAGGAAAATTCAACTCAGCAAACTCAGAGGCTTCTTTAGGTGGATTTATATAATGCATCACCAAGATAAAGACAAGAGCTGCCTCACCAGCCTAAACGACACCTACTTTTAATTCACTGTAGGCTATTAGCTTGGGTTTTAACAGAGCCCTGAAGAAGCTGCATGTCCGAGAGCTCGTGTATGCTTCACAACAGTTTTCTATATCGGGAAAAATTGTGAAGAAAACTCTTCAAAATATCTGGGCTTGTGGATCCTCCCACCAACAGAGAGGTCCTCAGGACACCACTATTCTTTGTTTGGACACCAGAACACACCTGTATCAGTCCACTTGCAACAGCTGGCAAAATCTGGATTTCTGCCAAGTAACAGTCATTAGACACACCATGGGGCAGCAGAATAGCAGCTGCGTGAGTCCTGGTAAATCAAATTGGACCTGAAGGACACCTCCTTCCAGCCTGACTTTACCTCCATGGGAACAGCATTTCTGCCAATAGGCAACTGTTCTATAGAGCAGATGCTGCCCAAACTCTGAAGTTGCTCAGCACAAAGCAGAAGCTTCCTGGTGCTTCCACTTCCTCCTCCTCCTCCCAATCCTTAACAACAGGCAAAGCATGAGGGGGTTCATCACTGGCTACCAAACCCAGACATTAGTGAGTATAAGGCCATGATGATGCCACTACACCATTTCCAGCTATCTCTAGCAACCAAAAGTGCACCCTTGGAGCAAAGCGCTATCCTTCCAGTATTCCTGTGCACCAAAGGCTGCTTCCTCTGCACTGCTCTTTGACAGCTGGGCTGGCTGGCCAGCAGCAACACTCCAACCTCACTTCTTTTCTTTCTGTTTTGAAACACCCATAATTTTATCCCAGAAGAGGAAAACAAAACAAGTAAGCAGAACAAGATTGCCCTGTAAATAGTGAATGAAGAATGGTTCTCTCAGGAAACCTAGGACCTCTGATAAAGCAATTGACAGAGAGAAGAGAGAAGTACTGAAGAGACAATGTAGGAAACTGATAAAGGAATTAAGAGGTTCCTAATTTTCCAGTCAGTTGTCCAAATTCAGCTCAAATAATACTGATAAATGCTTGCAGAGTCATTGTAATGCAGTTTACATGGGACATAGTGGTAAATAATTGGTTTAGTCTCAGACAAGATCAAAGCTCACTTAATGACATTACCACAAAAAGATATACACAGTACAGCTCCTACTAAAGGGCTGTGGACCTACAGAAAAAAACATAGCAACTTGTACACTGCCCTCAACAGCATAAAAACAAGGCAAACAAAAAGGGAAATTGAGAGTGTTTTGCAAACATCAGTTCAGAGAAAGTTAAACTTGTATTTTTTCAATGAAAATATTTGAAATATTTGCATTGTTCCAGTCAAAATCCACATTCTTTTGAAATCTGTCTCTAAGAGACAAACAGCAATTTTTATAAAGTCAAAGGGTCCTAAATACACTTGCTAAAATGGGAATAAATTAATGTTTTTCAGATTATCTTAGTCTCTGCTTTGTGAACTTCCTTATAATTTAATTCTTATGACACCTTACCAGAACTGGAAGTGTGGTAGAGCTCGGTGTATGGTTCTATGTGGACTGAGGAACCAGATGGGATCTCAGGTATTCTGCCCTCCATTTCTGTGCTGATGGTAAGGTGACCATGCTCATCAACGCCACTGAATTTCTGCTTTACAACCAGCTTCTCATTGTTGCGGAGAAAAGTTACCTCTGTTTGCCGTGTAAACTCACCGCCTAAAGAAAAATGATTAGTTAAACACTAAACTTAATAGAGGTTTCTGATTCCTCCTATTCCAAATATTGTTTCTAGTGGATAAAATACAAATTACTATTGTTGGCAAGTTTGGATGTAGCACAATTGTTAATGCCTTGTATTTCTAATAAAATAATTTTCAGAGATATATTGATAATATTCCTGGATACCGCAAGAAATTTTTTTAAGCGGTCAACATGATAAATAACAAATAAACCTGAGGGAGCAGGGTTTTATTAAAATTAAAAAGAAATCCTGACTAAGCTAATAGCAGTAGGCCTTATCCTACCACTTAAAAGGGCAGTCTAGAGAAAATTTCCATTAGGAGTACAGGGAGTCAAAAAAAATTTCAAAAACCAGTATATCTGTTTCCAAATCATAACCAAGTGAAATGTATGTTGTAAATTCCAGAACAAACTTCAAACATACTAAATCCAAGAAAATCCTGAATCAAAATGTTGTATTCAACTAAATTCATATTACATGTCTGTGAAGGACCAAATTTTAAAAAGAAACACATGGACAGAACAGATTGAATCTACAGCTTGAATTCATTTGCACAACCAATCAGATTTGGCCTCAATCTCTTATGAAAAGCACGAATTGTAAACAGGGGTGTCCCTCAAACAAGCTAAGTGAGTCATTTGCATGTCACACAGCAGCTGTTTCTCTAAAGGGTTGCAGACCCTCATGAAGTCAGATTCTCATTTCTCTTTTGCTCTGTTGGTACAATCAGGCAATTAACATGTTAGGTCTCTTGAAGATGTAGGAGAAGCCTTTTTTCGTAACTATGTACACTCTAGTAACAACTCCCCCTCAAAAGATCTTTTTATAAATCTCTTTCTTGAACAGAAACTGGCCAAGCCAATCTTCTCTCTAACACACTTAGTTCTTGTACACTGACAGTAAATTAACAGGTCCATTACCAATATATTGTAAACAAAAAAAATGGTGAGAAATTTGATTACAAAAAACAATTTGCAGCCCAGAATAGATGTGTGTTTTCACCCTAAATTGCTTCTAAATATGCATTTCTTTTCTGTCAAGACAGAGGAAAGCATAGCAATTTTGAACATTATTTAAATTTAGAAGTTACCAGTAATGCTGAATCCATTTTTATATCCTTGCTGTTCCACAGCAAACATCCATCCTATGATACCTCCAATAGAAGCAAGAGGCAGTAAAGAATACCCCAAAGTCTCTGGGATTGTGCTGATAGCAGTGTAGGCACGCCCTTGGTTCATCACAACATAGGAATGGAGATCAGTGTTCTCAAATACAACTGGAACAGGGTTATTTCCTACAAAGATTCTTCCTCTGACCTTCCCGTTGACTCTCTGAGGAGAACCTGGCAAAATCAATACAATGCATCAGAACAAAATAACAGTTCTCTCATACTCTCCAGGCAACGTGTTCAGAGTGTTCACCATGCTCAGTGTTTAGTGTTGAAATAAATGGCAAACAAATACTCAGAATTCAGCCAAGAAATTGCCATGTGTTCCCTTGCTTATGAAGGTGCATGCATGAGTTGTCTTATGGGGATGATTAAATGGCCAAATTTGCCTGAAGAGATGCTCTTTGTCCTCATTGAATGTTCTGTCTGAAAGGATAACTCTGGAACACCCTACAGTATATCTGATGGTAAGTGGCAGACAGAAAGGTTTTTTTAAGATCATACTTCATATCAATACACAATGAATGCCAATTTGTTCACTCCCTTTTAGAAGGCTAACACCAGTAGGCATTAGAATAATTGACCTATTTTTCTAATCCATTACATTTCTTGGCTCTGAACTACTGGCCATTATGAAGACTGTCAGTGTTACACAGAAGTAGCTATTTTGGATTGCTAGTTTTCTCCTGTATACAATTTCCTACATGGAAGTTTAAATTAGATTATCATCAGATCCTTCTTTTCTTCCTTTGAAAAATCCAAATTTATGAACTGAAAACTAAGTATTAGGTTTTGCTTTCCTGGTTTATAAAAGCACAATCTTGCAGTAAACTATTTGAGTTGTTGAAATGCATCTGTACTCTGAGTCAAACCACTATGAGGATTACAAGTGTATACATAAGAAATTCCTTTATGGATTTTACACGGGAACAAAGTTTAAATGGGTATTTAACAAAAATCTGGCAGATCAGCCTGTTAGTAAAGCAGCTTAAGAGTCAGACAAAGAGGAGCCATGCTCTTTGGTTCGACGATCAAAGTTAATTTGTTCATCACTTTGAGCTGTCCATTTCTAGAGTGAGCACCATATCAGATTATAACACGTTGGAACTTCATGACTAATTCTAGGAAATACCACTGGATCCTATGCTTTCTTTTAAATGATGATGTCAGTTACAGAAGAGTTTATTTTTTCTAGAAAGTCACAGTGAAATGAAAAAAACATGCAATTGACCACTCAAAATAATTTGCTTCACTCAAAAAACCACAGCATTTTGAAAAACAGAGCTCATTGATTAAAATACTTTCCACTATATCTTAGTGATAAGTCTTTCAAAAAATTTTTAGCAGGGTTTTTTTGGAATTGAATAATTGTTGCTTATGTATGTAAATTTCAAACCAGTTACCTTCTGCTACACATTGTCTGCCATTTCCTTTATAACCAGCAATGCAACTGCAACAAAATCCGTTGGGATAATCCTTGCAAATCGCATGAACAGAGCACTGGTGACGGTTGTTAGCGCAGGTTTGCTGGACATCTGTGTGGTAGCGAAACACTGCAGAAAGCAAGACCAGACATTTATACTTCATGTCATTACTGTGGTATTCACATACTCCTGGACTAGTTCAAAAGTGTCTCTGGACACACTTGATCAGATTTTCATTTTCTCTTCAAGGAAAACAAACTATTGCAAGTGATATTGGCTAACCTTGCAATATGCAACTGCCTATTATTTCACAGAAAACATCAGGGCTTCTGTTGTTTAATTATTTGGTTAGAAAACTATTTAATTCTATTAACTTCAGCAGATCTATATTAATATGGATCCGTTGAAATTCTTGTCAAAACTAAACACACAGTAATTTTAACTTGTCCTTGTTTCCAAATCAAAACAATCAGGACACTTTCCAACTTTAGAAACAAAACACATCAGCACAGCACCCAGCCCCATGCAGCAACTGATACACTCTGTAATCCTAATTGTTTTATCCTTTTATTTAATGGAGACAGAAATTCTCACACCTGCTTCAAGAAACAATTAACATCTGGGCAGTCAGTTATGCTACTCTGAAATTTCTAGAAATGCTTTATCAGAACTTAGAATTGCTAATTCTACCCTTCTAAGACCTGAGGCCATGAAACCCTAGCAAAAAAAAAATTACAACAGCTTCTATTCCCAACCTTTATTAAACCACCTGTATTCAGTAACACATCTGAAAAAGGCCTGTGAGTTTGACTGGGGTAGTTTACAAGACTGGCAAGATCTGAATCTGAGGTGACATCCAAGTTAACTACCTCAATGAACAACACCAACTTAAGACATGTATCCAGATTTTCAGATATGAAGCTAATGAGAAGGAAACATTATTTCTTTCATAATTCAATGCCTTTCACACGCTTTTTTTGCAGCCTTTCCATGTTAGAAGCAGCTAAACCGTACAAAAGACCTTACCTATTCCAGTTTCATCAAATTCTTCCACATCTATAACTTGAGGCGGCTGTGGGGGGAACTGCTGGATCCGAAACTGGCGAGGTGGAGCTTTTGCTGTTGGGAAATTTTGAGGACTGTAAAAAGACTCAGTTGAAGGTGTTTCTGTTATATCTTGGTAGGGAGTCAGAAAGTCTTCTGCAGCTAGCTGAGGAACACTGTATGTGACAAGGTGCTGATCCTCTTCAGTGCTGTCTGTACTACTTGTGATGAACTGCTGTGTTATTTCAGTGGAGCCATAGTCGGACATGAAGGGCTTAGAAGTCATCTCCTGGTCCTCTTCATTGGACTCCAGGCTCTCCAAAACGCTGCTGATCTTGGCAGGCACAATACTGTCAGATGAGCTACCAATCTCAAACACCCAGACACCCTGCTTCCCAGCATTGCTGCTCCTGTCAAAGAGAAGCACATGCCAAATAAAGCAAGTTGTGTGGTATTTCTAGCCTACACGCAATGTTCACTGAGAAGTGTCAGGACAAAACTGCCTAATTATCTTATCTACATTACACATTTACCTACAGGTACAGTTTATTCATCTGTAAAACATCCCTGACAGTTTGGATAACATTTTTCTCCTCACCCACAGTTCTGTTGAGAATTTCTAGCTTTCTTGTCTCCAAAGCAGTGGGAACAGAGAAAGATCTTGCTACCACTTACTAAAACTTTCTAACTCATTCCGTTTCCTGCTTGTTCACCCTTTCTTTCAAAACCACTAACAAACACATAAAAACCAGCTGCCTAGGATAGTCTATGAAGAATTGAAGTCTAAATGATGCTGTTTATAGAAGAACTAAATAAAAAGGAGTTCTTACTAGTGACAATGGAACTATGGACTTTTGTCAAATTACATCAAAGTCATGAAGAGAGTGGATATTTATCAGTGGCCAATCTTGTGATTTCTCATGCAGTGGCTAATGGGATCTTACTAGTTCTCATTGATTCATGCTACAATTAAGAAAACCATGGAACTCTGATGTTTTCTTGAGGAGTATAAACAAAGAAAAAGGCATACTTGTACAGGTTTCTAATGCTGTCTTCATCATTAGCAATGACATTGTAGGATCCTGGCTTTTCCCAAAAGTAGTAGTTTGTAGAGGCTTGACTAAAGCCAACCATAGCAGGAATATTTTCATCACCATTCTTGGAGTATGTGCTATAGAACTGCAAGCTATCTTCTGGGTAAAGGAAAATGGCATAGGAACTGGAATCAGAAGAGGCTAAGACAGCCTGGAAAGTGTTTCTCTGTGGGAAAAAAAAAATATACATTTACTCACATAAAAATAGTCAAGAAATAGTAATTATTTTCTTTTTTAACATAATATGAAAATCAGAATTCTCATTAAAAAGAAAACATTATCAGAAGTAAATTAAATCTGTAGGAAATAGAGAGGTTGCCCAAAACATAACAATTTTAAGTTCTGTAATGCTATTTAATTTCCTTAAAAGAACAGAAGTGATGTGCTAGACTAAATAAAAATTCTGTAAACAGAATGTTTAAAGTTCAAGTTTCATGTTGTTCAAGTCTTTTCCCATAGTTTTTTCTCCTGCCTACTGTAGGAACCACTGAGACAGCACCTCAGACATCATCTGTTCGTTGCTACCAGAGTGCAGAATTGTCACTATGAACACAATGCTTGTGTCAAATTCAGCAAAAGAAATCGGTTGTTGACATAAAAAGATTTGCTAAGTAGTGGTAATGTTCTCATCAGCTTTGATAATTATGGTGTAAAAAGTTATGTATCCTTTCAGGATAGTACCTGAATGGTTTAAAAAGGGGGAAATGGTTAGTGAATAATAAAAAAATAACCCCTAACTTTTTAATTCAATACTAGTTACAAAACATTATTTTTTTGCGAATACAATATCATCTGTTCAAAATGGTCTTAAGATCCTACTAGTCCACAGAGTTATCTGATTTTACATAGTTTGATATCAAAATAACTTTAGAGTCTGTTTAAAAATGCAAGCCAGCAGGATTATATTGGGTGGAGGGAGGTCAGTATATTCTAGTTCAGTTATTATCACAACACATTTAACATTCAAAGTAAGAGTCATTAGGAAACATAAAGAAATCAGCTATGTAGTTTCAAGCATTATCTTTTGAATTAATTAAGTATTATTAAAATAAAACTCGTAAAAATTCTGGAAACTCCTGTTTTGCTACAGCCTTTTCAACAACAGCATACATTCTTAGCTCTGCAGAATTCATTTAAACACAAAGCAACAGGTTGCAGCGTTACACTTTAGCTGAGTGTGTGTCCAACACAACTTAAAGCTCTGATCAACATTCACCTTTTCTTCCAAAGCATGGTCTCCTCCTGGTGCCTGGAAAGGAGCCACAAGCTTCCAGGTAACAATAACAACACTGCTGGGATCAAAAGCACTCTCAGGAAAACCTCTTTTGACATAATCTGATGCAAGTTGCAAGACATCAGTGGATGAATCTTCTCTGTAATACACGTTTCCACGTCCATCTGTTGTGTCCAGGTCAGCCATAAAAGGAGCAATAGCCCCAAAACTCACAGGGAATTGACCAAGATATTTTTCTTCACTTGAGGGTTCATTCACTGCAATAATCCCATTAGTGGTAACCTAATAAAAAGATGAAAATTATAACACAAATACTGTTCATACAACTGTCTCCCACACATGTGCTCCAGAACACGTTTTAATTTCAATTCCAAAAGGAATGCAATGAAGTCAGTTTTGTATCTCCAAAGTAACTGTTTTTTTAAGCTTTTGTTTAGAATCCCACGTCAGGAGTCCTGAGATTTCAGTTGCCCAAAACCAAAGGTTGACTTTATGGATAGAACAGCCTTTTTTTCCTAGATAAAGATTTTAGCTATTTAAATTTCAGACACCTATTGTCTCTTCTAACAAGGATATACATAGCCTTCCCACCACTGCTTCAGAAGCTGATAGAACTTCTGAACAAAGAACTAATTCACACACAGACACCAACCCCAAAAAACTGCTCCATGCTTAAATATGGTAATAGCCTGGGGGAAAGTCTTCTGGGAAGACACAGAGATTTCTCTTTGCCTGGCCAGGACTGCTTTAGTTTTCACTTCACTACAGCCACCCTCCTAGGAACTTCTCTGCTACTGTGCAAGGCTAACAACAACAAGCTGTTGCTCATTCTTAAGACATGCTGTGAGCACAGCTCCTATACCAGAGGCTAGGAGACAGAATTTCCATAGCAGATATAGGCCACTCTAAAAATTCCTTTACAGCTGAGTGCCCTGACACAGTCTGATAGAAAAATGGCTCTAATACTTGAAGTGGGGGGTGGGAGAAGGCATTTACATAAATAAGTGAAACTGTTGGCCTGAAAATGCATTGGTACTGGCTCAGGGAGATTTAACCCATCAGTGAGATTATGATTCACTGTCAGCCACCTCTGACTAAAACTGAGATAAATAAATACATACAGGTAGGTGCTAGGGCAAGTCCAAGTGCGACAGCCAAACTCCACTGGCAAACCAGAGCTGGCTCTCACACACACAAGCAGTGAGCAAGAGTGCAGGTGTCAGGCCTTGAAGCTGTGCACAAAGTGCTCACACACAGCCTTTTGTCCTGGGCCCTTCCACCAGCTGTGTTTGGCACTGTGTGAATCAGCCACACACAAATCCACCTCCAAGTCTTGGACTACCCAAAGCCAGGACAGATCTGACTACCTGCAGGCAGCCAGGCACTCACTCCAGAGCTGCTGCCACTCACCCAGGGGACTCAAAATTGGACAGAGATCCCAGAACTGTCACTATGAGCTATGAAACTAAAACTGCGATCTCCCACAGATTTATCTTGCTCACAGCAATTCTTGTGAGTCCAAGAAGAACAAACTGCTGCTGGATCTTTTTACACAGTCAAGATATTGTCAACATGATAAAATCTTTACAAATGCCTAGAAGTGGGTCAGGATGGCCACTGACTCAGACTGCAAGGCCATCTAGCCCAGTGGCTACTAGTCCCCAGTTGTACCTGTTAGCTTAGAGATTCACCAAAGCAAGAGGACATGCACACACTTCTCCAATGAGCCTCCAGCTGCATCCACCTCAAGGGATTCCCTTTGCTTTGACTGTTTTTCATCCTTAGTGGATCTCTTTTGCATATTTGTTAAGTCTTCCCTTAACACATATAAACTCTCTATATCCACAAAACCCCTTAAAAAGGAGCAAACTTATGACTTGTACTCCCAGGTCTCTCCTACTATTGTTTGCTTTCAGTCTGGCTTCCAGCTTCATCTGAAGGCCCTAATTTTTGTATTTTGTATGCCCCAATAAAATATTTTGTATTGGGACATACAAGAATCCTACTGAGTCTCTCCCACTATCTAATTTCTCGTTCAGAATGAAGAGCACCACCCTACCCATGCACTGTTTAAGAGCTGTTCTCTGCCTTTGATCATTCTCACTGTCTCCAAATATTTCTTTACCCTTTTCCACTATATAAATTTGTTAAAAAGGAGCCCAGTAAGAGGCCACACATATTCTTTACAGAGAAACTGTGGTCTGTGCAAGCCCATCAAGGATGCTGGCTACATGTGCCTTGGCAACGTCTTTAAAATCTGGACCACCACTGCTGCTACATACAGTAAATCAGAAAAAGTATAGTATGAGAACTCATGACACAAATCACTCCTCCATATAGAAGAAACACCTTGAATTCTCCTTTGGCTATCCAGAGGGTCAGAGCATGTTCCCTGCCACAGGCCAGTGGTCTGTCAACTTGGTGTATAACTGGATAATGATTAGCACAAACAATTAGCTAAACTCAGCAAATAGTTCCCACAGTATACCAGAATTTATTTTAAAAGTGGCTTGACATATGCTGACTGTATTGTCTGCAGTTGTATAATTTCATTAGCAGCTTGAGTGTAAAATACTAAAAAATTTAAGGTTGTGTAAAAAAAAGTCAATCAAGTTGGCTTTATGCATAAATAGTATATCTAAGACATATAAACAGTAAATAATCCATGCAAACATGATGGGAAAGCAGGTCATGTTAGAAAGGGGGAGAAGAAGCTGAATGTTGCATTAATTTTTACTGTAATCATTCATGACTTAACAGTGGCCACCCATCTGAAGGTGAACTATGAATCTGAGAAGTAAGAACTAAAAAGACAGCAGGGGTTACCTCAGTACAGACCCTACAACTGGAGTCAGATATGCAAGAGAAATCTAGTCCAGAAAGGTTCCCAGAACTCCTACAACATCTGAACACTAGAAAATGCCTCATATCCCTGTAAAGTAAAACTGAAACATGACCAGAAAATTAAAACCCACCAATTACACTACACCACTGGGAGACAGGATGGAGGATGGTAGACATTACAGTCTGTTTGCTAAGGCCTTTTAATAAAGAGATGCACTCCCTCCTCAAAGTAATAAATTTAGAGCAAATTAAAATTTTTCTCTTCCTTCTGCTTTCTTACACTTTTTGTACATAAGCAGCCCTACTCCTCACCTAAATCCTCTTGTGAGAGATGAGTGGTGTCTGAAGTATTTTAAACAAATTCCATGCTCTTCATCAGATTTGGTGTGTGTAGACTTTTTGGCTTTGTGATCCCCTATTTATGGCAGAGATTAAAATAACATTAAGAGAAAATACAATCAGGACTAGTTAATACTGCAAAATAAAGCAGAAGCCAGAAGACATGGCCCTCCTCTTTTCGCCTCTTAGTGACATGGATCTGGTTACTCCTTTCCTCTTTGTTAAAAATTTTATGTAGGAAGTAATTTTATTAAGGAGATGCAAAATGCCAACCCCATCTTTTAAAACAGTTTTTAAGTGAGATGGTTCAGTTTTAAATGTTAAGGGAATGTTTCTATAACCCAGAAAACATTTGCAAGCCGTTACATGAAAATAAATGAATAAGCTGCTCACTTTGTACAGTGATTTTTAGGGCAAAAGAAGAAACTCACCAATAATGAAAATATGTTTTTAGCTTTGAGATTTAACAATACGTTTATATTGGCAAGGACAGTGAATACTCATTTAACTTCACCCTGTTTCTTTCAGGGTCACAGACGTAGGTTAAAGTGTGAATCCTAAAATAAAGAGAAGTAATTCAGGGGAAGTACTGGGTTTCATCAAAGCATCATTCCTGTCAAAAGGGAGAGGGGGTAAAAGAGGCCTCAGGTGGGCGTTGTCTGAAGACCAGCTTTACAGTACATCTTTCCTTTTAGGGTATAACACTATTTAAATTGACAGGAACTAACATAGATGTATTTTTAGCATGTTAAACTTCTGGATTACACACATAGTTAACATACATTTGTGGTTTGTGGCAGAACAAATCACACACACACACAATTAGAGGTCCACCTTGAAAACCACGTTAGAAGAGGAATGCAAAGTAAGGAAGTACTTCTATTAAAAGAAAAAGCATATCTCTGTGGGTACAACAAAAAATTAAAGTTTCTAACAAATGAGGTACATTTTCCCTCTTCAATGATTAGGCATTTTACAGGCTTGAGTATCTCTGCATAAAAGATTTTAAAAAACTTGAATTTATTTTTACAATAAGGTGATGGTTGTCTTAAAGCAGCAAAACTTTCTAATACAAACATGACCAACCATTAATTTAAGAACTTAAGAAAAGTAAGGACTACAAAACTTGAACTAAGCTTGCAAAAAAGGATTCTCAATTCTTTCCTAAATGGAGGTAACCCTTAATTGTTCCATTTTTTCCACACCAGTGAGTCTTAGTGTAAACTGAAAAAGCTTTCATTCAAGTGTGCTATTAAAGCAAACAGAATAGTATGGGTTAGTGATAGAGTTCGGTGCTATAAAGCTTACATACTAAAGCACCATATTGAAGATTGAAATATGTGAAAGTCTGTTTCCACTTATATGAAATAAAATGCTCTCTTCTATGAAAAAAGGTTTCGTTGCCAGGGATTTTATGACAAGTTGATACTAAACAATCACTTCACAGAACTCCTTGCCTTTCTATTCATGTGGCCAGCTAACTCAAACAAATCAGCTTCTGAGCTGCTAAAAAAGGTAGAAAGAGAACCCACATAAAATTGCTACATATAATGATAATGTGTACTAAATGTTAATTGTATCAGCTTCATAATATTTATTACCAACTAGCAATAAGTTGGTAACTCCAGCTTGCCAAGCAAGATTGCAGGGCTTCATAAGTACTCATTGCAAATATACAATAAGAATGTGTAATGTAAAGATGCATTTAAAACTGCTCAGTACCTTTCCTTTACAGGTATACTTCTCCTTTTCCTACCCCCATGCAGTTTGTACCATGCTTCTGTTCTGCAATACTTGTGCCAGATTCAGTGCAAGGAAAACCCTCTGCACAGACTGATATTGAAATGCCATTCATTAAAACTGCTCATCCTTAGCACTGAGAAAGGCTGGCAGAGTCCTGGAAGTGATTCAGAAATGGACTCTATATGGGTATTCTTTCAGGCAAAAACTAAATAGAACTGTTCCTGATTGAGGGCATGGGCAAGTAAGAGGATCATTAAACTAAAGAAACCTAGACTGGTTAATCAATTTACTGCTCTTTGAAAACTCTGTCCCATCTCTGTTGCTTACCTGACATGCTACTTGTTATCTTCGCTTCTGAGTGGCTACAGCCCACTATCTTTCACGAATATGTTTGTTCTTTAAAAAGTATTTTTTTTTTAACTTGGGTTGACTAATCAGTGACCAAATTAGAGTACAGAAGGCAAAACAGTGAACTAAGGGTCAAACTGAAGTCTGAGCTCCACTTAATACCTCATCTCAGTCAGCCTCGGTGAACAACATCCATTTTCCACACAAGCATAACCTGAATCCCTCAAAATATTGGATTTCAGAGATTATTTCAGGACTTGTCTAGGTAGTGGCATAATGGACAATGAGAAAGAGTGTTTAAGTGTCAGCACTAACACAATTCAGTGTAGTACAAGCAAGTTATATCTTCAGTAAATACCCATAAAACAGACTCAAGTGCATGGGAACTACATAAAATTTTGAATCACTGCAGCCACATGAAGTTTCCCCAAGAGTCTCCAGGCAGGTTAATCCACCGAGTTGCATCTTAGATCCATGATATAAACCATACTGCTTCATCTGGACAGGGAGGTGAGATTTAGTCTACCAGATTAATGCCTTAAACACACTGTGCCTTCCCTACCAAGGGCTGTCTAAATGTGCTACTCAGTATTTTCAATTGCCAGCCTAGATGGGGCTTCAGGGTGAAAGAGGCCATGGTAAAGCGTGCAGTACTCCTGCAGTGTTCTGAAGACATGCTGCCATTTTAAACAGTTTTTCTTATGGCTGTTTTTGAGCAGCTCTGCTCCAGTCTGTTTTCAATCCCACCTTCAAACACTGAATACCCTCCATCAGCTACAAACACGCACGCACGTGGGATGCGGGTTCAGCTGAGACATGCACACGGCTGAGATGTGCTTGCAGCCCAAAGCCTGCAATTACTATGGATATGGACTTCCTCTGCCCAAGGGACTCTTAAAGCAATGATCATCTGGAAGTTCCCAAGACATCAAGGAACGTAAAGCTCTCCCAGTGTTTAGAGGTGCAAGCCTTTGACATGTCAGACTGCTGGTTAGACACCCCGTTTCAGTTTTGCGACTCTGGCATGCCGAAACACACAAAACAGACTACAATGAGCATGTTTCTGAGCTGAACAGGCTCCGTGTATGAATGCAGAAAACGCCTAGGGATGCCATTTATTCTGGCTAATTGATTGCATTTCCTTTACGCTCCTTCTATCTGTTGCATTTTCTCCCAGCAGAGGCTGTGCACCTCGAAGAATCTGCACTGGCCACAGTGTGAGAAGGGAATTAACACGGCCCCGATACCTGACCTGAACACGACTTAACGAAGTTCTTCGACTGACCTCGGCGCTCACACAACCCGCACGGAACCCACAAGCACCGTCGTGCACCAGCCCAAAGTTCCCCGGGGAATCCTCAGGAGCGGTTCCGACCCTCCGGCAGCCAAAGGGGGCCCCACACTCACATAGAGGGAGCGGACGGTCTCGCCGTAGAAGCGCAGCGCCGTGCTCAGCTCCAGCGCCGCCGAGTGCGCGTCGTCCCCGGGCTGCAGCGCGGCATCGCCGCGGTCCTCGCCGTGCGGCAGCAGCACCAGCCGCTCTGCGGGCAGCGCCAGGACGGGCAGCGCCAGGGCCAGAAGCGCCCAGCGCAGACAGCTCGGCGGGNCAGCGGCCCCGGGACCCCCCGCGGCCGCTCCCACAGCCCCGAGCGGGGCTCAGCCAGCCGGGCTCAGCGCGGGGGTCGCTCCCGGGCCGGGACTGCGCCCACGGGAGCAAAGCGGCGTCCGCGCAGCACGGGGGGATCGACTCTCGGCAGTGCTCTGGGGGCGCTGGGATGGGGACGCTCAGCTGCTTTCGCGATCAGTGTCGCTTGCGGGAAGCGAAACTCGGGAAAATAAATCGGGTTGCAGGCATCCGGCAGCTGCCTTCAAAGCACCACGGCTCTCTGCCAGGGCCATTGGGGTTTCTGCGTTAGTTTGGAAAATGTGTGCTCAAAGTCACTCCAGCAGCTGCTACCTCCCAACAGCCAGCGCACCGAGACCAAATACCAAAATCAACATCAAACAAAAGTATGAACCTCTAAGCTGTCTTCTGAAATAATCTTGATACCAGGTGCTTATTGTCTGGGGAAATGGATAAATACATTGGAATGTGTTCCATAAGTTAACACCATCCACGTCAGAATTGCATTTGGTTGTAAAATAAAACTAAAAAATAAATAAAATAAATCTGCAAATGAGACGTCACTGATGATATGAAATACAGAGAAAATAAATGTGGACTGTGTCTTCTTGTTTTCTAGCATAGTCCTGCTCCCTCGGAACACTCAGAAACAGCTGAAGTATGGTTATATTTCATGTATTTTTCCTAAGGCTTCCAAGTGAGGACAGCAGTGTTTAAGGATTAAATCTTGGCCAGTAAAATGTGTGCTGTGATATTTCCACAGAATATTTACAGCAGAAAATCACCCGAGGAAAGGCAGCCAAAATGCTACCCACATGCTTTTTGCATGGCTTTTTACTTTTCTTTAAATGCCTGCTATGTTTCTTTGTTTTTTCCTTTGTAAGAAAACATATTTTTGCATTTGTCAAATTGCAAGAGCACAGGACATTCCTGAGTAGAGCTATAGCCATAAAAGAGAAACACATCTAATCACCATTACCACTAGCAACTATTTACTGTTGGGTTCCATACGTCAGTGAAAACAGCCACTGAGACAAAGCTGTGGGGACATCTGGGAGGAAGACAAGTCTGCTCTCCTTGAGTTCTCGCTGTACTTTCACCTGCAGCTTCCCTCCATATTTTCTGAGCCTTTAAGACAGTAACTGTTGGATTCATGGAATCTGTGGCTTTGTCTATATCCAGGAATATGTGGCTAACCACTGCTACAAGAGCAGCCTCTTGGCTGGATCACCATCATATCTGAGCATAGACATACCCACAAAGATGACTCAATATCCTGCTAAGGTATCTTTCTCCTCATCTGACAAATCAATACTTAACCACAAGCCAACTGTAACTTCTTACCCACGTTAAATGTGCACCCTGGCATACCACCAGCTGCCTTCACCACAAAATCATCTTCCTTTTACAAACCTGCCTCCCCCCCTCCCCCCAGAATAAGCCCATTTCCAAATGTGCAGAACCTAAATCTTCTTGTGCTTGTGCAACACAGCTCCATAGCAAAGACAAAGCCTAAATTAACCCCCACAATAACACCAGAACATCATAGACACATTCACAACAAGAGCATAATTTCTGTTAGTCTTGATATTTTCCACAGCCACATTTACTACAACAGACAAGTTCAACAAAAGAAAGATATAAGCAAAACAAGAAGAAAACTCTAAGGGGGTAACATTTTCCTGTCAGGTTCATATGATTTCCTAGTATTATGTCAAGAATTTGGAGGACAAGGACCATTGGGAAGCTCGAAATTTAGTGTAGTGTATTTGGAATAGATCTGATAGCTCAAGAGTTAAATATCTTCATCTACATGCTTAAAACACGGGCTAATAGCCATGTTAGGGTAAAACCTTTGTCCATTAGTCAGCATATTGAGATTGTTTAGTCTGTATTTACCTTAAGAGGATTGCAATGTTTCTGTTGTAGCTAAACAAGTTTACCTTGTGTGCAGCTCCCACTGTGAGAAGTATTAAGCATTTTTAGTTCTAAGACAAGAAAATAAGTTTCTCATTTTTCTTTCTAGCATCCTCAATAATGACCTAAAAGGGGCATGGAAAAGTATGCTTACTTATGTTGTAATTAATTGGGAGCTATTCATTGCAAACTCCAACCAGAATGGAGAACGCAAAAGATTTCAGCAAGATTTAAGAAGGAAAGGAAGGTGTCTAGATGCAAACTGGAATGTCACAATTGAGAAAGATCTTCCAGAAGGTCTTTCATAGCTGGTAAATACCAAGAACTCCACATTTTCATTGGATATTAAATCAGGTAGGACAGCAGTTTACAAAGCAACAGTATCACCTGAGCAGCCACTTAAGTCCTGTACTACAAATGAGCTGGGTTTATTTTGTTACAAGGAGGTAACATTTTCTAAAGGCACATAATGACACTGCTTTTCCAGAAATTGCTTACTAGATCAGACATGTCAAAGAAAATTCACCACTGCAGAGAATTCAGTCTGAAGCCATAAAAAAGATCAGGGGACAAAAGGAAGTGATGTACAAGAAATTGCTAAAGAACTGAACATGCCTAATTGATTAAATGATAATGGGGAGAATTGATTAAGCTCGTGTATCAGAGATATAGAGCCACTTCAACACAACTATCTGAAGACCGCTGCAAAACAGATGGGGGAATTAAATGGGTGAGTTTGAGGATTACAGATAATTAGGACATTGAAATAACTAAAGAAATAACAAAAGAAACCACTTATCAGAAAATCCTTCCTTACTATGGGGTCTATTTTCAGATAAATCATAGATTAGGCGTAGCGGAAGCAGAATTATAGAAAGCTTTGAGAAGTCAACACTAGGTTGATCACATTACTAAATAATAGACCTTAAAATTTAACAATGCATTTAATAATTAATTTAAACAGTCCAACAGATTTGACTTGAGTTTCTATGCTCATACAGTACTAAAATGGCTCACACACATATTTGAAAATTTCACCACCTAAATGTGAGGAGATTTGAAAAAGGGAGTACAGATATGGAGAAGCCTGACCTTCTCAAGCCCCTCCCCAGGTTTCATTAACAGAGAAAATGGAGCTAGTATTCCCTTTGCTGGTATGACTGGAGTAAGGAAAGTAATGCCCTGGCCTCTCGTGGTGATGTTGTGCTGTCCAATGACAAAAAAAGCATTTTAGCGGGTGGATCAAAGGATAGAGTAACCATGTGGTAATAAACTGGAGAGAACTGAATATTTGGCATACTGGCAGGAAAGAATAGGACTGAGGTCTGCTGAGAAGGGGCATTTTTTAGAGAGACAAGGTCATGGGAATCAGGGAGCCACAAGCAAAGGCAAGGCTCACAGGAAGATCATGGAGTGCACATCATAAATTTAAATCACTCTCTCCTAGAACTTAATGTTCATTGTTCACTAGAGTGGAACGCCATGAGATCCCTTCTGTAACTCTACATGAGCCAATATCACTATGGAGGGCACATAACTCCAGAGCAACTTCAAAAATAAAAATATATTTTGCAGCGAACTCTCTACAGAAAGAAACTAATTCTGAGGAACTCTTAGATGCCTTTGAGAAGAGATGCACATGAATGGTGATATTCTATGTTGGCCTCTGCATTAGTGCAGAGTATAGAAGATTGTAGAATCCCTTCTTTTTCTCTCATGCAGAGCTATTGCAGGGCAAGAGCAGGGCAGCAATTATTGCAGAAGAGCCTCCTTGGAAGCTCATATCCCATTCTGGAGAACTGCTGTGCAAGAAGGAGGATGTGTTAATGCTTGGCCAGTGACCTGGTCAGTACAGGACAGATTGCTGCTGAGATAGAAAGGTAGACAGCAGCAGCAGACTGCTGCCCTGGGGCAGAACAAGAAGCATGGGAGAAACAGAAGCTCTCAGACCCTTCCTAGGTCTGGTGCTAGGAAACACTTTATATTTCTGGAGTTGTCTTAATTTATTTCTACCTCTCATTATTAGAGCTGGTAACTATATTAATAGGGGACTGAAAAAACCTCACAGAGGAAGCTATGCTTATAAAGAGCCATGAATTTCTTTCCACCCCAGTTTAAAATTTAGGAAAAATTAAATGGAAAACAGAACAGAAAAATGGCTAGATTCAAAAAAGCAGCCTTAAAATCCTCCCATGTGCCATGTAGACACATTAAAAACTTTACATTTTTAATATTTTTTTTCAAAATATCTTTCTTACATCCTAATGCTGTTCTCTTTCAAGAACAGATTCTCCAATCCAGTAAGAAATCTAGAACTTCTCAGTAGTAAGAGAGAGGTGTAACAGGGCAAGAGGATATATAATTAGTCTTCTATTTAAGTATTCAGTTCAGCACTAACTACTGCATTTACTCCAAGCCTTACTGTTTCGTTATTTTCTAAAAGTTTTAGCTTTGTGCCAAAAAAGTCTCCAAACAGACAATAAAAAATTACTTCAGAGTTTTAAAAAACACAGTGAAGACAGGAAGACAAAATGTATAATCATTTTCTCATACACACAAGAAACAGTTACAATATGAAGGAACATTGTTTTTTAAACAATGGGAATGGGATGTGGAAATCCAGTTTTGAACAGGACAGGAAGACAGCTATGGAAAAGGTATCATTTACCTCCTATCTTCTCCAAGACTAAAGAAATAATTACCATGACCCATTGATAATTGTGTTACATTTCAGAACAAAGATATTACACAATGGAAAAACACATATCCTTGTAGTCTGGTGGTATATAATGCATCTCAAGCTAAACCATCACTTTAGATTGAATGTGCACCCAGACCAAAAGCAATGATAAATGTATTCTTTTACGTGGCATCCAGATTTTGACTGTGAATTTCAGGTGTAGATGTAACACAGACGAAAAAGGTGCCACATTGAGCCCCAACAGCAAAGCTTCTAGATGACAATCAGAAAGAAAAAAGAGGCCAAGCACTGATCTGATGCTTGTGGTGGCTAGAAATTCGCTATCAAATGGTTATATCCTCCGCTTCTCTACAAACATTCAAAAGGACCAACAAAGTCTGAAACACTGACACAGTCTTTCCTGTGACAGCCAAGCTACTCTCTCACATCAGCTCCTTGTGTCTGCAGAGCACCCAGCCAGCCTCACAGATCCTGGCTCTGCCTGGATTCTCTGCCTGCTAGAATAATATGTCTTGCAACAATCGTCATTTGGAAAGAGTATATGGTCTCTCAGATGAGTCTAAATGATCTCAACAGTACAGAGAAGATGCTTAACCCCTTTCCCCCCATGATTATTGAATGATATCTTATACAAAGAAAAAGTCTTATACATGAAACTGATTTTTCTGGAGTGGCATCCATTGCCTAAGTTAGTGAAACTCACTCTGCCAGAATCTATCATTACGTTAAATGACTGTGAGTAAAACAGAGAAAATTATTTTCACTCAGGATAGGGGATGCAGTGGTGCAGCAAAGACCAACAATTTCAAGTACTGTTTTTACAAAAGAACCAGATAAGGGAAGAAATATTTAATAAATGTAACATCAATTCTCATAAACTGTATGGTCTCAAAATTAGGTTGTGCTTTATCTTTACATGTAGATATATTTGTGAAAGCTTTGCAGAGAGGAAGAACAAAGTTTCCTATAATTCCATGCTTGACTAGATTGAGCAATAGGTATTAATATTTCTTTTAATGAGGTTGCTTGTAAATATTTTCATTTTTGGACAAGGTCTACTAGGAAAGAAAATGTCTCCATCCAAAAAGGAGGATGTAAACATTTCCTGATGTCTCCCATTCCAAATTTGCCACACCAAAGGATTTTTGCCTTCAGGAATCTACTCAGCACACCCCAAAGTTTCCTACAATTTACTGAAATTTATCTGTGAGTTTAAGATAATTTTCTGAGAGGGGTGGATATGTGTACTTAAAGGCAAAATTTGCCTGAGGATGGCTGAATCATAACTTTAGACTCCAAGAACAGGCAAAATTTTGGAGTGACAATTCTGCTGATCACACAAAATGGTAGCAAAAACTGGTGGATATCAATTCAGTAGTTTCATGGTTAATTTTAATTATTTTTTTCTTTTTTTTTTTTTCTTCTTCATAAGTTTTCCAATACCTTGAATTGAAATTTTAACTACGAGGTGCTATAAATATAATAATTTATTCTTAGATTAGACATGTATAAGTTCAAGAACTGATATACATTTTCAATCTGAAGACCTCATTTGTGTATTTGTGTGCTTGGGGGTAAGTTATGTTTGAAATGTAGGATATAATGTACGTGGCTGTCTGTAACACACCATACATTTTAATGCTGAAAGAAGATTTTTTGCTCCTTTTTTTAAAAATTAACTGTGCAAAAGCGGTGAACTTTACCCTGACTTAAAACAGTCCAGATTCAAAAAAACCCCAGGAGTAATTCCATGAATTACAGCTATTTATTCTTTCTGACCCAAGGACTTATGTTGCTGTTCACTTCACTTGGAATCTGTAGAGTAATACAAACAATGGCCCACTCATTTCTTCCCAGTTTAGTGTTTTACTCTAGGATGTAACACTAGTTTTGTCACAGAGCAACAATAAAACACGGGGATCTGCACTGAAGCGACTGAGCACAGAAACAATCACATTGCCCCCTGGGAAAAAAGAGGCAGGATTTGCAAACACTGGGATTGATGCAATAACTTACTCATTGGAGAAGTGACAGGGTAAGAGCAAGAAAAGTCTCTTCTACAAGAGGTTGCTGGAAACAAACTCTTTGTGTAGTCTACGCTCCCAGTTGAGAGAGGGACAGAGGGTGATCCCTGAGGCCAAGTAGCAAGGACTGGATTGTGTCCGAATTACTAACCCTAGACCTCACCAGAGTGTCCACACTGCAAAGCCTTTAACCCACAATCTATGCTGGGCTACTGCAGCCCTGGGACTCTTTTTTTCATTCTTCCCCTTCTTTCCCCATCCCTGTTCAGAGTGTCTGAAATAAAATGAGCCCAGCAGTGGGTTAGTTAAAGCACAAAGCTAAGGGTAAGTGTCACATACCAAAGCCTCCTGTGACACGAGGGTATGTGCAGGTATTTGAAGTCGCAAAGCCTTTAAGCCAGCTCTGGAAGATCAGAAAGGGCAAGAACAAAGTCTGGTCGTGGCTTGTGACTGCCTTTTGAGCGTGGTCCTAGGAGCAAACTCCCTCCAGAGCACTCCTGTGTTTTGTCATGGAAAGAGCCTTTTGGAGCAGGCAAGAGATCAGCCAACACTCAGGCAGCTTGGATATTCAGGTGCTCTGTGCAGGAGGGACATCCCTGGCCCTCTCTCATTTATGAATATGGATGTACCTGTGTACTTGCAGTCAGAGGCAGGTTTCTAAGCTTGTCAAGGGGGAGAGACAGCAAGACTTACAACTTTAAAAGCTACACTTGCAAATGAAAGGTTGCCAACGCCTTTTCAGGCAATTAGTTGTTCTTTCTCTGCAGTCACTGTTGGACTGCTAACTAAATGACCTCACTTGTCCTGCCTCCTCTCCCTTGAGCTCTCTGAACCCACCGTTAACATCCTCCTCCTTTACCTTTTCCCCTACAAATGCCTTTAACATTATACTGGTTATCTACATCTTAGTTTCCTTCTTTATCTTTTTTTCAGAAGAGCCTTTTTATTAACCTTTTGGGATTTTAGGGCTGACCCTCTTTATGGCTCATTGACCAGTTCTCATTCCTTGAGTTCTTTCTCAGAGAAACTCACGTCTGTTTCCCTTTAATTGTATATCTTTCATTATTCCCTCAAACTTTCTGCATGAAAAACATTTGAATGTTTTCCAGCAGCACAGATCTTTCAAAGTTCCACAGTTGCACAGTTCTTCCAGCATGGGTCATACTTATTTACAAGTAAGGCCTCTAAACTTGAGGAAATAACTTAGGAAAGGAAAAGGTATTATCCAAAACAAAACTATCTGTATCTGGTCCTTAATTCTCTTTTTTTTTCTTAAAATATATAATCATTTTTATTTATGGATTTTATGTATTTAATGCATTTGACCCCCTAAAACACTTATCCTATCCAGCTACACATCCCTCTTTAAAGCCATTAAATACAATATGAAATTGTCATTTAGATACCCCTATTCACCATGTGTACACAGCTTGTACAGTCTGAAAAAAACTGGAGATTAAATTATTAAAAACAAATAATGGGGGGAAATTGTGTAATACATTGGACCCAAGTTTTAACAAAATTATTGATTTTTTAGTGGATATTAGCCTTTTTATCATCTAAGGAGGGACTCTAACTTTAGAAGAATGACCCATAGCACTTGAACAAACAAGAGGATTGTGTTCTTCCTGAGGGAAGTCTGCTGTCCATTGCTTCTTCCACTTCAGTAAATAAAATCCAGTCATTTAAGTGCTCAGAACAGGACTTTGTCTTATCTAAAATGTAAATTTTTCTGTGGCTTATTCCCTGCAACCGTGCTAAAATATAAAGCAGATTTTTTTACAGCAATCGTGGTACAATATTCTCAAAAATTATGATGTGACAGTTTCAACAGCACTTTCCATTTGTCAGATTTCCTCTCTGTCAAATTTCAAAACATTTCCTGATGATTTAAGAAACATGTATTGTTATTCCACTTCACAAAGAGAAAAGTTAAGGTACCAAAGAAATACAGCTTGCCCACCTGTAATTCAGAAGACACATAGAAACTCAGTGGAGATTTCCTAGCAAACAGAAGCAGCTTTCTAAAGTGGAGCAGACCATGTTTCCTCTCAAGAAAACCCAATTTCAGCTAATTACCGTCTCTATGGGTATGCAGAATGTGAAGTTGTGTCATTATTCCTAAAGCTCACAAGCCTCAGAAAAAGCTCACCAACTTGAGATACTGTGGGGACTACCACATGGAAGAAATTAATAAAAAAAAACATCCCAAAGAAAAATTAGGAGTTAGATTTTTAGAGTGAATATGTAACAAAGGATTCTGCTGCTGGCTGCCAAATTCAGCCCCATTGGGGGGGATATGACTGACAAATTACAGCTCAGTATGCAGAAAAAGATACAAACACTTACGCAACAATTTTCATTCTGCGTGGTGGAGGAATTAAAAGGTTGGTCTTAAGTATCTGCAAGCTGTTTCTGCTCTCCATAAATTGTGCCATTACTTTGAAAACAGGATGTATGCCTCAGAGTAAAGTAAAACAAACAGATTGACCTAACATGACAGCATAAAATCACCCCTGACAGTGCAGTATTGTTCAGACAACCTTCTTATCCAAAGACTGCAAAATACAAAGGTAGGACAATTAGAGAGGAAATTCTGGTTGGTATGATTCTTGCCTGAATAAAACCTTACCTTTAAAGTTTCCAGAGCCTCCTGTCCATTTTACATGGCAAACTGCGACCAAGACTAACTTAATTTTCTTCCTTGCTGATGCTCCTTTCCAGATATTCATCAGCATGCCCTGCATGTTTCATGCATCTAAGTGTTCTCTGAAACTTGGAAGCATTTCTGCCTGACTATTTGTAACCTTGGGACTTATATTCAATAAGATACATGTACAGAAGAACTAAGAACTACATTAGCATTATTATTTCGCTGCCACTAATGTTTCTATAAAGTTTCTATGATTTCTGAACATACCCTACAGTGTACTGTAGTTTTCAGACCAAGTTAAACAGAAATCCCCCCTGGACTGCTCAGCCTTGCCTAAGGTCGAGACATTTGTAATTTCCAAACAGCTTATCTTCTCTGCACATGCTTTTTCCCTCTTGGTACCAGACATAAATATTTGCTGCATGTGCTGCTTCAGCAGAGTAGCAACTCAGTTACTGTCCCATTATCTGAACCAGCTGCTCTCAGCTGCTCCTGCTGTGGCAGAGCCAGACCCAAGACTAAGGGGAAGCCTGTTGGACTTCCACTGACCTCGGTAAGTTCACTCCATATTTTCAGGGTGTCTTTTTTCACTTGAGAAGGAATAACCAGGGGAAGAAAAACCTGGATTTCAAAAAGGATTCAGATGAGAGAAGGATAGTGGGAAAGCAAAATAGAACTTGAGTCTTTTGAGTGAGAGGATACAAATATAAGCCCTGTCACAATCAGCATTTGCTTGTGTAAATTGCTCTGATGACTTCAAGAAGGGGGCTGGTAATGAAGAAGAACACAACTTGGGCTATCCAGTCCTGCAGGCAAATAAGCAATAGGTGAACTGCTGCCTAACCATGTGTGCACTCCAAATCATACCAAAGGAAACCCAGGGTCTGCTGATGCTGCTGGTCTTGGCACCCTGCAGGATAAAATGGATCTCCTTTTTGACCAAAGACCTCTCTTATCTCCAGCAGTGCTTGGCTAAGACAAGTGAGTTCTCTAAATGAGCATCTGCTGGTTTTGAATAAAAGACAAATGCTGCCACTCAGTAATAAGGAAGGATGCTTGAAGAAAGGAAATGAATAGGCAGGCCTGTCTTGCTAAGCACAAGAAGGGCACTGGTACTGGTGCCAGGAGCAAAAACTGGATGAAGTTAGTTCCAACCAAAAAGATAACAGCACACAAGAGACACTAAGAGGATTAAATACTGTATTTAGAAGTTATCCCTTGTTGAGCCTGACTCCTGCTTCCTGTGTCTAACAGTTTATTTTTGTCTTCAGACTCCATTCAGTGAGTGTTAAAGACTTCTCGGGGTTGCAGGCTGTCCCTTTAGGACAGCTGGCAAACTGCAGCTATAGCAAAGCAGATACTGAGGGCTCTGGCAGGTTTTTCCCTGGAAGAGGTCTCTTACCTATGAAGCCAACCAGTGAAGATTCAAGTATGTGCTATTCAACGTGAGTGGTATACAGCACAGGACACTTTTAATACTGCATACTTTGCAGCTTCTAAAAGGTCACTTTTCAAAGTTGACATCAGGATTGCTTGTGAACAGCCAAGAATCTACAATATCACAGGGGAAGCGAAAACTCCCCACAAAGGATGCACTATGCAGCCAAAGCCTGGAGGAGACTGAGTGGAAAGTTCATTGTGACTTCCATCAACATCCTCATGAGGGAAAGCAGAAGGGCAGGTACCAGTCTCTGCACTCTGGTGATCAGTGACAGCACACAAGGAAACAGGCTGAAGCTGAGTCAGGGAAGGTTTAAGTTACATATCACAAAAAACTTTTTCACCTGGAGGGTGGTTGGGCACTGGAACAGGCTCCCCAGGGAAGTCGTCACAGCACGAAGTCTGACAGAGTCCAAGAAGTGTTTGAACAACACTCTCAAGCACATGATGTGATTATTGGGATTTCCTGTCGGAGGCGGTGCTCACTATCAATCATTATTAAGCATTTCCCAGATTCTCGAGGCTGTGGCCGGTGGGAGCTGGCACAGGCTCTGCTGGAAGGGGAGCCACAGGACTCCGCACTGGCACACGGCACTCCCAGCACAGCGTTGTTCTGGGGCTGGTTTGGTTATTTTGCGCGGCGCTCGGTGCAGAACAGTAACACCAGCACCCCCCGCTGGCCCTGCCGTGGAGACACCTGCAGGGAAGGAAGGGGCTGACCGGAGCTGCAGCTAGCTAGACCTGTTATGCTGAATCTAGAGAAACACACATTTTTACTAAACTTATTAATAAGTCATGCCCTCTGTAAGCGGCCCCCAGCTGCCTCCAGTCACTGCACACACACACGGCATAAAAGCAATGGCGGGCACTTTAAAGCTTGTGCACAGAAAGAGAACTTAATTTTAGTGTTAATTACAAGACTCATAAACAATGTTATAGTATATAAACATATGTATTCCCCAAACAGACTAATCTTAATTAGAACTTTAGTTAAATTACCAATCGTATTTTGGAGCTTTTAATTAAAAGTTAAACTGTTTAAATTTTATTTAATTATTTAAATTATTGCCATAATTTTTTCCTCCAAGATTTCTGGACATTAGATGTGTGCAAAATTCAAACAAACAAACAAAAAAAGGGCCTAAGCCAGTGCACCTGAGAAAAACAGAGTGTCTGTGTGCATGGCAGATTGCAAAAAATGTCTTTTAGAAGTAGTGACTGATTAAGCACTTTCAACATATTTTAATTTGTTTTTTTTTTTTCTTTGACAATCACTCTACATTGTTGATTTAAAAACTATTATTTTGTGTAGTTACAGAAACACTTTATTTATATTGAGGTGTCCAATAGCAGTAAAACCATAAAGGTTCATGTTGAAAATAATGGCCTACCTAAGTCAGTTCATAAACTGGTGACATATTTATTTGGGGATGTGGGAGGGATATTTTCTTTCTGTTTAGCATATGTGCACTCATGCGGAGTAGCAGTGATTCCAAGAGCTGGATGATATGGATATTTGATTCTGATTACTCTTACCAATTACATAACCAAAACCACCTAGACTGAAATTGGGAAAGGTCATTCATATTTCCTTACTGTAACTACATGGATTTTGATATTTATATGGAATTTAAATGGATAGGCAGCATTTGAGAGATCCTCTCCAAGTTCATGTGAGTAGCTAGACACTGAATACATGTGCAGTGACTGGAGTTATTCTTAGCACAAATTCCTGGACGTAGTAACCGTGTGTAAGAATCCTCATTAGATTAAATCTTCGGACAATATAACATAGAAACGTGAGTGAAATCAGTATATAAAGTGACTTCAACAGAGAAAGGAAGCATATTTCCAAGACAGAAATATGTCCCTAAGTAGGGGGATAAAATCAACATTATGTGTCTCTGCTGAAAAAGACAAGTGGTGGCACTGTTAGTAAAGTTACTTACCCCACTTCTGGTAATGCTCAAGGTCCTTTCTAACAATTTGGCAGTGTGTGGGTTCCTAGGAGTTTAAAAATGCACTGATTTAGTTTTAGCAAGGCAAATTTTTTAAAAAATCCTCATAAAATTGCTTAAATGTAAAAAATGTTAAAAACAGGGTTGATGCTAATAAAAGCAAAGAATATATAATGAAAGCTAACATGCTCACTCAGACTGCTAAGTTTATATCAGTGAAATCCCCATGAAAAGATAGAATTTGTTACAAATGAGTGTTCAGGATTTTCACTTGCTTTGCATATATAGCTATCTAGCTCTAAATTTGATAGAAACATTTATGTGTCCTCGGTAATCTCAGTGTTTTATGGTGAATTTAAAATAGCTGATAATTTTCCATGGGCTCTGTCTTGAAGGAGAAAGCACAGAAAGTACATTTTGGGTTTTTTTCCAAGATATATCTCATTCCTGCTAACATTAAATTAATGATTTTTAAATACTGCTGTAAAGCTTTCAAAAGAGCCTTTATGAAAAAGGCTCTGTGCAATATAACTAGCTCCATGTTTTGGTTTTTTTTTTTTTTAAATAGAAATAACTTCCTTTTCACCAAGTTCTGTGAACTTAACAAGTAAAAGTAATTTAGATTTAGTGTGTCTTCTGAAAACACTTGAAAGACAGAATTTTTCTTGTGTTACTCACTTACAGAGCTCCATGGGGGAAACTGACCATGCATCCTCCCTACTGTCTTCTGACTACCAAATCCCACTCATTTTTTAATGTAAACATTCTCTGACATTACTATTTTGCTTCTCTTAATTAAAAAATATTAATAAACACAATAAAATACGTACGTGGTTAGAACAGATTTGATAAGATTGTAACAAAATTTTCTTTCTTTCTTTTTCCTTCATGTCTTTACACTCTTTTCTTTTTTTTGTAGGGCTACAATTTTATACTTGTGGTTCTCAAAAACCCCAATACTTAGAAGGATATATGCTGGGACAAACAGTCCCAAGAAGAGCTGCCAATTACTTAAAATCACTTTTGATTTTAGCTGCCATCAATTCTGCTGACAAGAGGCCTCTTTAGTACATCTCTTGCTAAACCTGTAAATCAGGTTATGCAAATCTGAAAAAATTTCATACCAATTAATAAGACTCAAATTCAGTTGCTCAGTTTGTTTCATCTCAATTTGAAATTCTGAGTATTTTTTCTATTCATTAATCAAGTGGCTGTACGAGCTTTGCCTAGCTGAGATTGCGATAGTCATTACTTCTTTAAAATATATGGGTCAACAAAATGTGAAAAATAGCCCAAAACCCAGCAGTTTCTGATGAAACATTCTCTGCAACGACATAGTTAAGATGAAGCAAATACAGCTGCACACAGGAACACACCTCTTAAAACATTTTAATAGCAAAAACGATTGAAGTCATTTTACTGCAGAGTTGTCCATTCTTTTAAGAGGATTGGAAACCTGCCAATGTACTATACTAGATTTTACTCCAAAACAAACTACAGTCAGCACAGCTGGAGGTGATAGAAGTATGTCCAGGCTAAATTCTTACTCCCTGCCCTCCATCCCAGCTGTTAAATCTTTCTATTCCTTTTCCTTTCACAGCATGTACCACTGGATAGTTTCTAACCTCTTCTCTCTGCAGTTCCTCAGCTCTCCTCACCCTGTATTTAAAAAGAGCTGATATGACTTGATGCAAACCCTTGTTTTACCAAACCTCAGCTCACATATATGTTAAACCTTACAACCAACCGCCCTTTTTAGCAACTCTGGTTCCTTCTGCAACACTTGTTGTGTTACCATTTTGTCCTCTGAAGTAAGGATCCTGGAGGAAAAACAATCACTAAAGGCAAAAGTACAAAGCACTTGCAAAAGTGTCCAAATAAAACTTGCAATGACAATCTTAATTCCATCACGTCCTAATATTTAAATAGTTAATACCTTGTTACTTGGTGCTTAGACATTATAAATTACAAATTATTACCTAATTATAACTTAAATTATATTTAGCAACATACTAAGGGATAATATTGATATAGCTATATAATGTGTTTTTCTTTTAAAATTATGATTTATTATTAATTTATTGTCAAATATTATTATTAAGAAATTGTAATTTTTCTGGTTTTGGCTGGGATAGAGTAAATTTTCTTCTTAGCTGATACAATGCTGTGTTTTGGATCTAGTATAATAATGTTGATTAGTTGCTTGCTGGGGTTAAGCCACAACAGTGGCTAAGATGTTTATTTAATATAATAAACTTACATAGACATGGGTTTATGAAAAGAAATAAAAAAACCCATGAGTTTTTGCTATCCATATGATGGTATCATCAAACAACTTGCTTGTGACAATTTTACAAAAATCCCCCAAAGGTTACGAAATGGCACTTACTGTCTCCAAGCAGATTTTCTCTTTAATGTTGTTCCTGCAAAAACATCTGCAACTCTGTTTCTTCAAACTTTCTCCTTTCCCTTTTTTTTTTTCTCATTATTTTCTTTTTTTTCACTTTTACTGTTCTCTGCTCTGCTCAACCCACTAGGGCAATTTATTCAGCTGGGCCATTTGAAGTCTAATGCACTTAATGTTCTGCACGATAAAACAAACATAAACAGCTGGCATGATTATTGCATTTGTGAAAGGTCATCTTTTATTTTACCATGTTAGAAGCAAAAGCAGTTCTGTTTATGAACACACAATATAACCTTGGCACTTTTCTCCCAATAAAACCAACATTTTGTTAAGCCAGATACTATTTTTTTTTCACGTAAACGTATTTTAATGATGTTAAGGAGGAGGAGATAAAGCTCAGTTGGTTTCTGCCACTGAGGCACAGTTCACAAACAAGTAAAACCCTGCAGAATAAATCAGGATAATGCTGGTTACTGCTTTGTAACAGGGATAAGTACGGAAAAGCTGCTGGTCGGGGCAGGAAACCTCCTGGCTAAATGCAGCTGGCTGAGGGACACGAATCTATGCAACAGCCTCTGTTTCTCTTCCAGGGGAGCTTTATGGAGAAAACAGGCATCTTCGCAGGCAGGCGCTGCGGAACAGCAGATGCCCTCAGGACACACAGAGCTCGAGGGGAAAGCAAGCAGCTGCAACCTCTGTGTCCATCTCAGGTGAGCAGAAGAANGCCGGGCCGGGCCGGGCAGGGCCCGCAGTCCCCGTGCCGCTCCTGCCGCCGCCTCCGCCCGGCTCCCCGCGCCCACGGGCCACACGGGGCGGCTCCCAGAGTGGGGGGCGCTGAGCCAGCCCTCCCTGTCCCTTCCTGCTGGCAGACTGTGGCGTGAGGCGAGGAGTTCCGTGCTGTGTCCGCCTCCTCTCCGCCGGCAGAGAGGCACCTCGGTGCGGGTGAGGACGCAGCGTGGTCCGGGGGGCAGCAGGCGGCACCCTGCTGGCTGATAAGGTGCCAGCTCTGTCCCGTTCCCCTCACTGAACCTGGAGGTGCTGCCGGAGTGCTCTGCCCTCAGGGGTGGAGTGGCAGCTTGAACAAGTCCCCTGGCATTGGGAAAGTACCGGCACAACACGTGTGTGAACGTGGGATACGGCATCCAGAGGATCCATGTGTAGGGCACGTGTTGGCTCAATCTGACTTGTCAAATGTTGAATGCAAAATTGCTAGAAAGGTTTGTTTACGACTTGGTTTTAGCCCAGGAAATAGAAGTGTATCTCAGGTCTTTCCAGACGTGCTTAGGTACAGATTCGCTAATGATCAAAGAAAGCTCATCCTGTAGGAATGCATCTCTGGGCTGTGAATTTGACACACATCTCAGGAATTCTGTTCCTCTGCACAGTTACATCACCTTGCAGTCAAAGACAAGATCTTTTGCTTCCAGCTACAGTGGCTCCCTCTCCACCCTGTTTTATATCCCAGAAAGGCTAGACTGGAGTCCCTCACCAACAAAACTGTCTTCATCAATACTCCAAGGACAGCCCTGCAGCTGACAAGTTTCTGCAGTGGTTATGTTCAGAGCACAGCCATGGCAATGCAGTTTCAGAAACTGAGGGAACACCAAGCTTCTCAGGCCTGCCTGTGAGCCCATTTCCTAACATAAACCCTCATCTTCCTCTGAACTAGCCTGGATGTCAGCACTAACTGGCATAGACTTAGGACACTGGACTTAAAAACCCTCTCAAGACATCAACCTGAGAAGGCTTAGGCAAGATTCTGGACTTTTTGCTTTCACAGCTGAATTCTCAGCTGTTTGAATGAACAGATAATCAGAGCTCAATCTGGTGATTTCTAACATGGAGGGTTTTTTAGCTGTGAGCCTAAGAGACTCTCACAGCTGTGAGCTGTGAGACTTCGTATTGTCTAATATCAGAAGCCAAGGAAGGAAAATTAATTAACTCACTTTCCTGGATGGGGCTAAAATAATCCCTTTTCAAATGTACTTTTGCTGTTCACCCATCAAGATTCTAGTGAGGAGAAGACATGTTCCCTGCCAGGAAGTGTCACAGATAATATGAAATGCCCAGACACTGGGCCAAGTAACCTTTAGCACTCAAATCTACCTCCCTCTGCTATCAGTACACATCTAATCCACCTCTTTTTTCCAGTCAGCTCATACACAGCTGACCAATCTATCTAAGGGAATCGCTGCTGGATGGAAATGCCCAACTGCTTTAGTTCCCTTTTGAAGGGTTTTTCCAGTGGGGGTTGGGGATGGGTGTGAAGGAGGTGGTAAACCCTAAGCCAAAGAAAGCAGAGAAGGCTGGCAAAGGAGAGGATGTATTCTGCTTGTGCTAGCAAGGATTCACAGTGTCTTCCTGGGTTATGGAGGCATCCAGGAAACTGAAAGCTGCAAAGAACGATTTAAACAGTGCAAAGCAACAGATTGTTTTCAATTCTTTTCAATCTTAGATCTCACTTTGTTGAGTCTTGTTTCAAACCCCAAGAAACGTGCAACTCGGGCAGAAGATTCAGGGTGTCCAAGACTTTCTTACCAGTCTGGAATCCATACTGCAACTCCAAGCTTCAGATTGCTCCTCTTGCATGTTGTGCAATGCAAAAGTCTGCAGGAGAGCCTGAAATATACATTCAACCACCCTAACAGAGACAAAGTTCAAAAATGAAACAAAGTCACTCATGTTCGGATGCTTCTGTTTCCAGGTTTTGTCTCTTTCCATCTTCTACTCACCGAGTAATGTATTTTGGAAAGTTTTCCTCTGGTTAAATATGAGCTGAAATTACGAAACCACACTTCTCTTGCTTTAAAGGTATTTGCATTGCTCTGATTAGTTTGTGTGGTGAGCTCCTGACCTCGAAGCATAGGCATTACTTTCTGTGAAGCCAATGGAAGCTTTGGCTGCCTTAAGGATTATGGGTTAAGGCCTTGCATTTGTACTGTTTTACGCCACTGTATGACCTAAATGAGATTAGAATAATAAATCCTGATTTATTATGAGGGTTTTATTTAGACATGTTTTGAGTATGAGGTCTGTGTCAGGATTAATAGTGAAATCTAACATGCCCAGGCACAGAGAAAGCCCAACAATGAAAGGACATTTTTTTCCCTTGAGAAAACTGGTTCCCAGCCCTCTGTTTGGCTTTTAACAGGGTTGCTAAATGTTGAATGGCAGAGAGACGCTGGATCCCAAGGATAGTGACGTAGACCACAACTTGGAGATGAGCCCATTCCAAATGAAGGACAGAAGTATCCCATCAGCAGTATTTTCCAAGGCTAAGTACTTACGCTCTGCAATGCAGTAACATCCAAAAAAAAGCTTCAAACAAGGTTCTCAGAATCCAAAGACAAACGAGAAATTACAGGTTCAGGATTTATTGGCTAATTCATCCGTCATGTTGAGCGGGCACTAGTTTAGGTGCTTGCCTTGTAGTTAAATCAGATTGTTGAATCTGTTCAAAGGAAATGTCCATTTTTTTCAGCATCCTGGCCACCATGTCTGTTCAAGAAATGTGGCATCTTGTCGTGTAATGTACCAAATTGCATTGGCCTAAGTATTACATGCAGAAGGTGTGTGCTCACACCATATAGTTAAATTTCTCTATTCTAATAGCCTCATTACAAAAGGCTTCAGAGAAATTTGTCTTTCCAAAAGATTATTTAAGTTGAAATGAGTGGAGTGCACAGAATTGAGCTCACATTTTTGTGGGACACAAAATGAAAAGGGGCGAGATGTAAGTGTTGTGACAAAGCCGAGTGAATTAAATAACCGTGAATTCCATGGTATCTCTACCCTTTGCCTAATTCAGAGTATTAATACTCCCACTCTCCATCAGATACTTGGCAGATCTTGTTCAATGTCACATTTCTGTCCCACTTGTTTTTTTGAGTAGAAATAGGAAGAACTATTTACTTCAAAATGTTGCTGTTGAGTTTTGTACTCATAGGCCTCATGGGGTGCAGAGCAAAAGAAAATGTTGAACCAGAATACCAGTTTATTTCTGTTTGGTTTGGCAAGAGGCCTGTCTACCTGACAGCCTCTCCTGCTATGTCTCATCTGGGGTGGAACTGGATGGAATGGCCTCACAATTTTGCAGATAACTTTAGGGGAAAACAACAAGGACAGCCTTTAAGGTCCAACTGTGATACTTTATTTACTTCAAGTTTAAACCATGAGAGCCCGGTAGTTATAAGAAACACAATCCAAGAAGTCATGAAGTCTCAAAAGAGTGAAAAACCTGCCCATGTAACTGAGGACAAATTTTTTTGACTACCATAGTATAAAATCAAATATGAAGATGGTTCAGTATCTAACAAAATCTTAAATTACTTTATTATCTTCCCTTCCCGGAAGTGCATTTTTCTGCAAAACCCTCTCTAAAAGACTTTTGGAACTGCACACTGGTAAGAGTCCTTAGTTGCAGAGTGCTAACAGTCTTGCCAGCAAATTCATTAACTGCAAATGACGTCAAAGATGAGAACTCAGATCTCGTTGCACAGGATCAGGGGCAGCAGTTCAGCTTGCAGAATCTGGACACTTTATGTTATCTACTTTTGTTCATTTCAAGTCAAATAGCAGTGGGACAGGCTAGTTAAGCAAAGTTTTGAACACTGGAGGTTCAGTGAAGTTTCTTTCTTTGACCAATGATCCTTAGAAAGAAAACAGTAACAGAAACAGATTGTTTGGAATTGCCCAACATCCATAGACAGCAGCAGGACTGTGCTGAACACCAAGAAGTGCCTGAACTTCCTAATCACTGGAAATTTGGTCTATTAAGAAGTTTCGTATAATGCTGCAATGCAGAGTTTCACAACCAACCTTTGCTCACCTGTGTCAAGGACACTTGTCTGGGGCACAATTTGTGTGACCACTGTTTTTGCTGTCCCCTGGCAACACCTGGCCGAGGCAGCAGCAATTTTCCTTAGCTGTTTACATGTTCCCACAAAGCATGAGCTGGTAATCACATCCACAAGGGTGCTTAACCAACAGTTTGTTGACTGCAAATGGATTCCTGCTTCTCTGTACGTTTTATAGAACACTTCAGGCATGTGGCAGTGTTTATATCCTGGTGCCCCTTGCTGAAGGAATGCAGTGGAAGCCTTTACCCCATGCAGCAGGTTAAAGTCTGATAGCACAAGCTGTGAAGAGTTGTTATAGGTCACTGATAAAAAGCAGCAGAGTGCTTATGGCCACTGTGGGTTAATGATAGCCACAAGCACAGTGAGGAAGTTTGTGCTGAGAGCAGAGAGGTGGTGTGTAACCCAGTGAATTTATTGCTGCTCTAGTCTGGCCTCTGGATAGTGTATATGTGCACTGGGGTTGTGGAGTCTGACAGATATGCAAGGCTGGCCTACTGGTGGAACTGAGGAAGGCTAGGAAGATGTTTTCCTTGTCTGCTAGAAGAAAGTATGTATCAGTGTAGGGAAAAAATTTTCCTGATCTGGGAGATGGAGCCTTCTATAGTATTTATTGAAATATAATTTATTAAATCCTATTTGTTATGCATATTTCCTAAACTCCTATTCAGGCCCTTTACCTTTCCCATCTTTACCTAATGAATGTTACAGCCTGAGCACAGACAGCTTCTCTGAAAAACTTGCTTCAGCAGCTGTTGAGTTTTCTGTGTCCTACCCTGGTATCAAGTAAATTTTACTTTTTTTTTTTTTGTTCCAGGAATTATGCAGGATCTAGGAGCATGTGCTAATTCAAAACTAAGTCCAAGTTTGTTTGTGCTGAAGCCATAGAATTCTTTTCCTGCAAGCTATAACATATCCCTGTACATGTACATGATTTTTAGTACTTAGGTATTTCTTATCCTCTCTCATCTTTGCCATATTCATTCTGTGTTTTTTACATTTCTATACATAGTCAAATCGACCGTCACCGAGTGCTGTGTATCACCCTGCTTCCGTAAGCTGTTTATCTGGGATTTCCAAGGCTGACTGCTCCTGGTAAGAGTCTTAAAATCACATCTAGAAACCTTAATCAATGACCAGATTTACAGAAGCACTGAGAACCTACAAATCCTTTTGCTGTCAATGGAACCTGAGTTTACTTGGCACCTTGAAAATCAAGCTGCTTAAGTTTTGGTACCTAACCTTGATTTTGGAACACAGTTTTAAGGGTTCAGTGTGGGTATTTTTAGGGCAGAATGGGGTTCACTTTGAGATCTTTTTTAATAGATATCCAAGTGTATATATATAGTATTTGTATTAACAAACACAATTATAATTAAAGTCTTTTTCAACGAAACGGTAGTTTTGAAAAACTCATCTTAATGCAAAGCATTAATAATGGAAATCATTGCTTTGATAGTGTCAGTTTCTGCATACCATGTACACTGTGTTAGTTCATTACACAGACTCGTCCACCACAGGAATCTTTTTTCACTGCTTACCAGACATGTGGGGTCCTCCCCTAGGGATTGGTCCGGGTAATAAGCACTTCTTGTAATCAGCTTACTATAAATGATAGAGAAAAACATGGCAGTGCTCCAGCCATAACCAAGGGATCTTTTAAAAACCTTGCTGCTTTATGGTACATGATGCTATACATGACCTAGAGATATATGAAGAATTTCAACCACACTACAAATGTCTAAACCACTCAGTTTCAGTTCTCACTTCTCACCCCCGTGAGTCAAACCCATCAGCCTGCCATAGCACCTATTAGTTTATAAATTTCATCCCAAGGGCACATCTGCACACTTGTGAGAAGGCATGTCTGGTCAGCTGTTTCCACAGTGATGGCACAAAAGCAACAGAGAGAAAAAGAACCTGTAGCTGCATGTATGCTTTGGTGAATTTAGATCTTTAGGAGGTTTTATTTTGTTCCTCTATATGCTAGGTTTGGAAGTCCTGATCTGCCTTTTCTCCCATGCTAATGAAGCATCTTATAGGAAAGAAAAGAAACAATATATTAGATTTGCTGTGCAAGTTGTGTATTTCTTTATAAACACAAAGGTTTCTGCAATGCCAAGCTGAGCTGTTACAGCTTACTTACAGCAGTTTGCATTTCATGGCTACTTGTAGGTGCTTAAAATGGTTTCTAACAAAATGCAGCCAAATGAGGTACTTTTTGAACAGGAAACAAGACCAAAAAAAAAATCCTACAAAGATATGATGTGGCTGCCACTGGGAAAACGTCAGGTACTTGCTTCTTGTAGAAAATAGAACATTACTTAACTAATTTAAAATCCAGAAAATTTTCCTTAGGAAAAAAATTAGCAGTAAACCTTTCAGAGGCTAGTGGATTTCTTTGTTTCTTAAGGATGGTAAAGATTTGTGCAGAGACATCAGCAAAGAGCAGCTTTCTGAGCTGTTCCCTGCCAATTGCTGACAAAGGCAGTCCTAATGAATCATTCTGAATTGTGATCATGTGCTACCAGCCCACAGTGAGCTGCCAAAGAGGAAGTGCAGCTTGTTTTCTTTCATTTTCTTGATTCCTATGCTGTAGGAAGATGAAAGGAGAAGGAGGAGGAGGCAACAGCGGCAGCCAAACTTAAATAATTCTGACGATTCCTGATATCAAATGGAGGCCCCTGAGTGGGACCCACTGAAAAATGACACCCTTCCGCCGACCCTGACGCCAGCTGTCCCTCCGTACGTGAAGCTGGGCCTGACCATTGTATATACTGTTTTTTATTCACTGCTTTTTGTGTTCATCTATGTCCAGCTCTGGCTGGTCCTTCATTACAGGCACAAGAGGTTCAGTTACCAAACTGTCTTTCTGTTTCTGTGCCTGTTTTGGGCCTCTCTTAGGACAGTGCTCTTTTCATTTTACTTCAAAGACTTTGTCACAGCAAATTCTCTGAGCCCCTTCATCTTCTGGCTTCTCTATTGCTTCCCAGTCTGCCTCCAGTTTTTCACCCTGACCCTGATGAATCTTTACTTCACACAGGTAAGCAACAGATATTTAGTTGATTAAATCTAAGTGAATGGTAAAGCCTTCTTGTGTAAGCATCATGAGAAAAATGTAATTTACAAATGTATCTTGGCAATGCAAAAAGCAAATTTCTGTTGGTTTGTTGGGTATTTTAACTTTTGGTCTATATGCAAGTGATCAGTGTTACAATGAAACTGGAGCCTGAAGTGATCACTGCGAGGATATCAATTAATATGTCTACTGTCTATACAATGGGTGGCATTTAATTCAAAGGTTGGAGAAAAAATGTATAGGAGAGCTTGGAATTTGGATACCTAAAATGTCATTCTTTTGTCTATTATACCTTATTATTGTTATTAGACTTTAAAACCCTCCTGGGTTACCAGGCTTGATCTCTGTGCATAGTCAGAATTGTAATGTCTGATTTTGCCAGCAGCAACCCCTCAGTCCCAGTTTTTCATAAGCTGGCTAATATGTTTCTGAGTGAGATTTCTATTATGTCTGTAACAACTGAAACTGTTGATGGAGTCCTACTGTGGGCCCAAATTCCTGTAAAGATCTGTATTACAAACAGCTTTGACTCTGGACCCCAATAGTCTGAGTTCTGCGCAGAGATACACCCTCTATTTCAAGGGCTCTCCGGTGTAAAGGTAAATTAGCTGTATAGTGGAGTAAAGGAAATAGTATCTCCATTTCAGGAAGAGGTCTTGAGAGTGTATCTGTGCCACAGACAGCTAAGAAGCCAGATGAGTTAAGCTGCACAGTGCTCCAGGTTGCTGCAGATAGAATTTCTTGGAAATATTTAGGTGAGCATGGGTATCTTGCACTTGGCTGAAGGATAGGATATTGGCATGCTGAGACAAAGAAAGGCTGCTGGGCTTGCCTAAGATCTCACAGGAAGCTTTCGGGAGGGCACAGACTGGGTTCTTTATCTCCTCAATCCCACTGTAATGCCTGGAGCAGGATGCCAAGCCTACACTCGTGGCCCTGATCAAAATCCACTGTCCCAGTGCAGGAGGAGTTGGTCAGGAGAGCATCAGCCAGCCCTGGAGCGCAGCAGACAGTGCTCAGGATGCTTTGCATGTTGCTGTGTGCCCCACTTGGATGTAGCTGGGTGCCTGGGGCTGGTGCTTCCGTAGTACCCACGGTGTTTAACACTGCTCTGTAGTGATGACAGGCCTTCTTAATTCTGAACAGCCTGGCTGGACACATCAGGCTGCAATGCAAGGGCTGCTATCCCAGAGCTAGAAAAGCAGCAATGGTAACCTTGACAGCTGTAAGAAGATCACTGAGTTGTAGAAGGGTATTAAGTACTTAGAACCACATACCCAGTTTTGTGCTTAGGTTTGCTTTTATGGATTCAGTGTCTGAAATGTCTGCTAACTCACCCCGCTCCACTCCCCAGTACTTGAGATATATTAAGGGATTACAGGAACCTTTCATCTGCGTACTACTCAAATCCAGCTCGGGCATGTGGTGACCTATGCTTTATCCCATAGCTATTGTGAGAGTAATTTGATAACTGTGCAGTTTCCCAGGGCCAAATGCCCATCAGCACAGAGTCCATCCCATCACAGTGCCGGGACTAAGCCATAGCCCTAGGTCAGACTCTTCCCTCAGACACACATGGAGGGCTGCTGTGGAAGTCTGGAGGCAGAATGCAGCATCCTGGCTCTTGGCCAAGAGAAGCCTGGACTGAGGGGGCACAGCAGTCTGTGCAGTAGAGTGTCAGCACTCAGGAGGCTTAGTGCTGCAGGTAACATTTCTTTTGTTGAAGGAAGATCTGAAAAGACAGCACACAGAATGCACACATATGTCCTTTTAATTTATTTTTAGCATTGTTGTCTGATAGTGTTCAGGAAGTAAAAATCAGTGGTTGGAAACAGAAAAAATGTTAAGGCTGTTGGTTCTGCCTTTGAGACAGAATTCCTGCTTTGTCATCCTGAGTCCTCATGATCTTCCTCTGAGCCCCTCTGAAAGAGAGTGGAATAGTTACCTGTGTTGAAGAGCTGCTGTGAGGCTTTTGGAACAATATTTGCAAGGGACTTTCAGAGGTTTGTGATATACGTCATAATCTTTAAATATCTTGGGTCACTGTAGACAGACATAAGATTAGTATTCTTGTTTGCTCTAGAGCTAGTTGCTGTCAGTGAAATTTAATCTCAAATATCTACCCAGCCAAAACAAAAGTTAAAGAAATACCATCACAGCCGTTGTACGAATATATGATAGAATAAGTGCATATGTTTTTAATTCACTGTTATTAATTTTTCTAACCATTAAAAGGTGGTTTGGCTTGAAATTCAGCATCTTGTATTGAACGTGCATCTAGCTTTCCACAGTAGGCAAGCAAGAACTAGTGTGAAAGGGGTGGAGAGATAAAATTTTGTTTCCAGTAATGGCTTAAAACTTCACAGACCTGTTTAGAAACCACTTTTACCCTTTTATTTTCTAGAAGGCAGGCAAGAAGGGTCTGCATCTGTGTCTCATTGCACCAAACCCCTGCTATTTCACTGGTGCTTAGCTAGAGGGAAAGAAGTGATCTGTATATAGTATAGGGACAGAGCACTGGAGGAGACCCTATGGGTCTGTGGAATTCACAGGTTTTTATTATCTGCTGTACAGCACCCACCATTTCTAAATGTGGCACTGCTAGGAAAGCTTTTAAACATAGATGTGAGAAGAAAAAAGTGATTCAAAAAATACTGCAAATCCTCCTGGCCAAACAAAAACTCATTTGGCAAGTGCCTGAGGGCATTTTTCAGAATAATAAGCACCTTTGAGCTTGACGGAAAGTTAGCCACAACTATTCTTTTTTTTAATAGGTATCCCAAAGCAATAGGGAATTTCAGCTGTGTTTTATGTGTAGCAAGACAAATAAGCCCTGATGATGTCAGCACAGCAGAGTTTTGTTCCCAGACTTGAGCATCAGCAGCTGCAGCAGCAGAAGCTCTAGTCTATTGGGGCAGGTTGCTAAAGCAGGGGACCTATGAACAAAAGGGAAGTTATATTCAAAATAGTTTTGACTCAAAACAAGGGATCTTTGGATTAAGAGTCAAGTTCAGGGTCTTTTGGCACAGTTTTAATGCCCTACTTAGGGCAGAATAGAAAGGGTTCTGCAGATAAGGTTTACAGAATATTAGTTCCTCTCAGAGATCCCATACTGGAGAAAATTACTGTGATTTCTAATGGAATAAGTAAATGTATTAGAATTTATTAAGTCTTTGTCTGTATTTAGTCCCTTCTAAAGAAAAACACTAGTGTGACCTACCCTCTCAGGAGGGTAGGCCCTCTGCCTCCTTGGAAATCAATAAAATAAATCTCAAATGAAGATGAGCTCCAGTGGCACTGTTGTAAAACAGTAGCACACCAGCAAGTAACTGCACTGTACCAAGCTGGAGCAGCTACCTGGTCCTGATCCACCACACAGGGAGCCAAAGTGCACTTCCACCTCCAGAGACCAAAAATCCCAGGGAGGTGTTTGCCTCATACATGCAGCTTCCAAGGATTTATTTTGCTGCTTAATAACATACTTTCCACTTTAAAGTGAAAGAAGTGGAGGATCCCACGGTGAGGGATCCCAGGATGATGAAGACAGCGAGGATTCCAATATTTGGGTACTCTTTTATTTATGTTCTGCTTACCCAAATCTTCCCTCTCCCCTGGCAAGGGGACAGTGAGATGAGTCCTCAGGCTTTACAGTTAGTGCTGTGGGCAAAAGAGTAAAGAGGCTCTGGGAAATAAAACAAGTTGCCTTTTCAGTGCGTGTGACGGGTGGGCAGAGAAGGACTTGCTTCACTTTGTCCTGTTTGCTCAGACTTTGCATTTCCCTGGGGAGCAAAATACAAATGAAGCAGGAGGGAGGCTAGGATCGACGGTTACAGACTCAAAGAACAAGGTCAGGGCCAAAGACCGTGAGCTGTAAATTTCACTGAAAATCCCAGGCCTCCCTTGTGGCCCCGCACAGAAAACCATTGGGTGAGCTCTCGGTTTTGTCATCAGGTTGGGAACTTCTCCAGGATCCAGGGAAAGTAGTGCTGAGCTAAAGAGCTGTGAGGCAGTATGGGTGGAGAAGGCTGGTAGGCAGATTTTACCTCTCCTTACTCCTCCCTAACCATCTTCCCTTTTCTTTGGCATCTGGATTGAGAAGCTTACCCTGCCTCCCCGGTAGTGCTGATAAAATCAGGGACTTTCAAATGAAGAGAGGTTGTACAGAGCAAGACAGTTCAGAGGGGAGCTGGCCATGCCTGGCAGGGTGGGGTAAAAACAGCACAAGGCTTTCAGAAAGTTTATGTGTATTTCAGTGGAACCAGGGTACATGTTAGCTCTGGGAGGAGAATTACGAAAATTTCTCATTCTTTAATTACTGAGGATAGCATTTCAAAAGTTCTCACTGGGGAGAGAACAGAGAAGGTTTTTTATTTAGGAGAATTTTTTTTTTCAGAAATGAATATATCATTTATTATAAAGCTTATTATTAATTTAAAACAACTTTTAGATGTATTAGAGCTATATGGGAGTCTAATTATATATAGTAAAGCATCAGCAAACACATTTGCCCTTAGTATTGTATCTGCAGAAGACAAATTGTAGTTGCAGATTGGCTGGCTGTCAGCATCTGACATGAAGAATGAGGTCATTTGACTTAGAAAATAATTTGATGGGAAACCTACACTTGAAAGTTTACTGTGGCCGTCAGCCCCACAATCATCCCTGTCCTTTTAGGACTATTTTTACCAATTCATGGAAGACTGAGTATGGTAGTGAGTCGTGCTGCCTATGTCTGTAGGTGTAACAAACTGTAGAATTTAGAGAGTAGAGGGAAAACTTGCCTGTTTTGGGAAATCTGTTCCAAATAAAAGAATGAACATGGAAGAAAGAGAGAAAGGGGAAGGTGGGCCTGGACCTAAAAGATACACAGCAGAAGAAAGGTAAATGTGCTGATGATGAGGTTGTGGCATATTTTCAGGTTTCAAAGGGAAGTTTGCATGGAGTGTGACAGAGGACAAGAGGGAGTGTGGTGAAAGGAACTGGGAAGAAAAAGTGCATGCTACTTTTCTTACGGGGTTTTTGAAATGAGAAGTGGTAAATAAAGCTGAACTTCATTCCTGTGCAGAGGACCAGCTTGAGACATATGCAAGCGTTCACTGCATACCTGGGGCTTTTCGGTAAGCTGAGCTGTAGCTCCTGTAAAAGTGAATTGATCAGCTAGCACTGGAGTACAGCAGAGGTTTGTGCCTGTCATCACACCAGTTCAGCTAAATCAGAGTGTGGACATGAAAATTGCTCCATGGAGATTTTATTTTTAATTTGCTTTGGGAATATCTGACTTGGCTTTGACAGCTGTTTCATTGACACTTAGCTCCTGATTAGCTGGAACCCCCACCAGCTGAAACAGCCTGGCCCTGTCTGCCTGCTCTGCTGCCCAGCAGCTCTCCAGAGCTGTCTGCAGCCAAGCTGCTGATGGGTCCCATGCCATGCCCACTCCTGGGGCCTGGTAAAATGTCTCTAAGGTCAACTGTTTACATCAGCTCCTGCAATGGGAATTTTCCCTGCCTGTATGAAGAGATTTTTGGAGTCCTTTTGAACTGCTGCAGTTTTATGTGCCAGACATATACCTCAGGGGAGTGGAGGAGGGGGTGTGAGAATCTCATTTGAGGTTTCCAACCCTTTGGCAGAAACAGAGAATCAAAACAGGATATTTCTCCTTCAAAGAACAAGCAGAAGGGGAAATACTTTTAAGACTAAAAAGTAACCCTTTAGACATAATAAAATTAGGAAGGACTTTCACTGCTTTTTCCATGTTCATCTTGGGCCTCTCTGAAAGATCTTTTCAAAAGAGCCTACTCTCTGTTTGCTGTTTAGTCTATTCTTAGGAATAGTCTTGTTTGCTCTGGTTTGCTGGAAGACTTACTTGGATGACTCAGATATTGACTGGAAGCTTTCTCAACACTGCTGCGAGCAGGGGCCATTGAGCAACCAGGCTCTTGAACTAAATGTCTGCTAAAAGCAAAAAGCTGCACCCACACATGTGAGGTATATTGAGATCAACTTCAGGCATCCTTACTCCCACTGAATAACCCTTTATTCCATGACAATCCCATTGCTTCCAGCAGGGCTACTCATGAACTAAGCCCCATCAGTGTTTAAGCAAAGGTGGCAGAATCCGGCTGCCTGTGCTCCTGCCTAGCAGTGAATTGGTAAGAATTCTCCATGCTTCATACTGTAGCTTTCATTCTATATAGCATCCCTCTTTTTTTGGTACAGTATTTCTTTTCTTTCTTAATGGTCATTTTGCTCTGAAAATTTCAGAACATGTGTCACCTGGGACAGATTCACCAAATGTAGAATCACAGTAACAGCTGTTTTGGTGATCCTGAATCTTGAGATTCTGTGGATCTGCAGCAGGAGCATCACATTTGGTTTTACCTAAGTTATCCATGGAGATTTTGCTGGGTAGTGGTCTTGGATTGGTTTATGTGACAGGACTGCTTTGTGACTTAATAGGAATGAGTAGATCATTCCTGGGGAACCACTAGAGATGGTATTTAGGAACTTGTCATTTTCTAGGTTTTGTGAACCCAGACAAACTTGTTGCCCATTGGAAATTGCTTGTCTTTTGAAGTTCTTCACAGAGGCGCTGAACTCTTCTGTTCAGTGCAGCTCCTGAGAGGTGTCAAAATTTACGGCACAATGTGTGTAAGTGCTACTCACAATAGGTGAGGATTGTGGAATGGCCCTAGAGACAAAGATTACTTGTTAAATTTCATTGAGGTCAGGAATCTGTTCCCTCCCTCCCTTCCAGAATAAGCAGGGTGGGCAATAAATTTTGTGCGAAAAGTATCTGGGAAGTGTCTTGAACCTCATCCCTTCTCTAAAAGTGACAGCTACTCTTTATGCACAGTAGAAATGCAGAACATTTGCAAGCCCCTTGTACCTTTCCTTTCAAAAACAAGTGAGTAAATCAACCTAAAATGTCTTCCTGTGAGATTCCACGCTCCAGGAATTTGGAGAAGGAATCACAAACCTCTTCAATAAGGGATGCCACCAGGGTTCTATTTGAAAAATTCATTTATTTGAAAACAGTTTCAATGATTGCAGAGTATTTTTAGAGAGTTTTTCCACCCAAGTTTTCAATTTTATTCTGAGTTTGATGAAAAACTCAGTGTTCTCTGCTGCTTCAGCTAGTGCTAAGCAGGCTGATGCATCACAAAAATAATTTCCATGTCAAGGCAGCTGTTTATGGTGAATAGGAGTTAAATGACAAGTTGTTCCAGGAGCTCTGGAACAAGCAGAGCCTGATTTTCTCCAGATCTATGTCTCATGCTTGACTCTCAGTTGTTCCCATAACTGCAGAATTTCTTACAATATTTTGCTGTGCAGACTATCTCCTATTGGGTGGTGTGTAGAATCACTATGTAGGCTCCTCCTTACAGAGGACACATATTAGACACATTTATAGAGTTCCTTGTTTCTTTTGAGTCATTGATTTTTAGAAGGGTGATAAAGGATCATGTCTTTGTTACTTCAAGCATTTTCCCATCATTTTTCTAAGTATTTTAAGATCAGTAAAGGGCAGATAAAGAGATTGACAGGCAGACACATGTCTACAGACACATTGTGATCATGTAAGTCCCGTTTCCTTGGGAAAGCATAATAATCATAGCAAATATTATGCAAACATCACTAAAGGGCATGCAAAACCAAGTTAAATTGATAAGATAACATAATTTGAGGAGAAAATGATTAGGAAACAACCCAGAATAAGTCATACATCATGGGGTTTTCATAATACTAGTAACCAGTGTGCTTTGGTGTTGGTTTAAAGGAGTATTTGTAAACTGAGTTTGTTTGGAAACCGTGCTAGCTTATAAAAAAGCAGTGGTACTGTCATGTAATTTTTTTAATAAATAAGATACATATATGGTAATGTATTTTTGTATAATTTCTGATGGTGGTTATACACCTGTGACTGATGGCACCTAGATACATTACAGAAAACTTGTCAGTATTTTATCTTTTCTGTTACAGCAAGCTGACTTCTGGCCCTGAGCTGTCTCTCTGTGAAAGCACATATTGTTGTATAGTGAAGGGGCAGCAGAAGCCAAATAATACCTCAGAGTAAAATAACAAGTTTGGCTCTCAACAGCGTTTTTTGGCAATGTAACATGAGTGTAAATGTATATATATCTAATTTCAGGCCAGGGTACTATGATGGGCTCTTCATGGGAACACTAGGCCTGATGTGAGCTGGTGCATGTGAGAGACATGCACTGTTAGGTCATGTAAGAGCCTATAATAATTTCACTCTATGATTATGCTGACATTGATCCTCTTGTTAATACTGGTATAAAGGACCTTACCAGAGTAAGTGAAAATAATAGTGTAGAAATTTGTATACAAGTGCATCTGCTGAGTGGTTCTACTTTGCTTAGATCTTGCCTGCCATGGGTAAGCAATCCATGCAAATTCATTATGTAATGAAACCTGTCATGACATTTCTTGTGACCTGGGAGACAGAACTGCTGTGAATCACAGTGTTTTTCTTTGCTGATGTGTATTCTATGTTTGATGCAATATTTTTTTTTTTTTTGTTTTGCAGGTGATTTTCAAAGCTAAGTCAAAATATTCCCCAGAGCTACTGAAATACAGGTAAGAACTAAGCAAACATTCAATGTGGTAAAGAAGAGCAGCCGTGCTGTTTGAGGAATGTCTTTTCTAATTTATGGCACTCATACCTCAGCTATTCATATTTGTATACCAATGTTTTGTGATGATGGTTCTGAAGCCACCTTCTTCCCATGACTTTTAGGAGTAGACTGTGTCCTTTCCCAACACAAGGTGCATATTTAGACAGTCACATATTTCAAAGGCAAAAATTTCAAATGCAAGCAGAAAATACCCACTCTGGGGATTTGTTTACTGGTTCTTAACATTTGTATCACTAGGTAAATTCGGATCCAGTGCTGAAGAAACAGAGTGATGTTTTGGGTGTTTTGACAGGAATGAGTGGGAGTGGGGATGTTTTAACCTATGTAGTCAGAGGTAATTAATCTCTTAAAAGTTTTGGGAAGACAACAGACGAGTTGTGAAGGGAAAGAGCTAGGGAGAATGGATTCAATCTGGGGATATGTTTGGGAGCTTTTAGATAGCCTCCCCTGACTCCATAGAGTTGAGGTTATGGTAGATTTGCATTTAGATGGAGAGATTCATTTGGCACCTTGTTGAGGAGAAGAAGCTGTCATGATGTACTTGAAAGAACCCCAAAGGATAGTAATGTCCAGAAAACTCAGGAAGAGCTCAATAAATTAATGTTTGTTGTGGCAACACTTAAAAGCCTCAGTTGGGCAATGCTGAGGGAGGAGGGAGAGAGAGAGAGAGAGGTTGTCTCCATTCTAAAGAAAGAATTTACAATATGAATTCAGGACAGGAAAACAGAATAATTTTAAACTGCAATCTGACTTGCTAATTGCTGACTGTTAGGAGAACATCATACTGTATGTACAGGGCAAATATTTTCACTGTCCTTGCCCAAAAAAATTTGTTGTTCTTCTGGGTTTTCATACAGCCTATGCTTTCATAAAGACCAAGTGCTTCAGAAACCCTGTTTGGTATAATGGCAGCACAGTGGGAGCAGGCTTGAGGTGGGCTGTGCTTGGGCTGGTGAGGGCTTGGGAAATGCAGGGCGTGATGGCTGCCTCAGGAATGTGGACTCCAGGCTGAACTACAGCTTTGAACCCCCCTTTTGCACGCTGGTTCCTGTGGGCAGAAAATCCCAGAGTCTGGGCTGGCAGACCAGCAGAGCACACCCCAGGCAGGTCCCCCCAGTGCAGGCATGCCTACTCCTGATGGAACGCAGGGGCAAGGGAAACAAAGAGGATTATTTTGCACAGGGCCTGGGCTGCAGGTCAGGGTGGCATAGGACTGTCTGTGGACAGGCTCCTGCATGGCTTTAGAGGTGACAGGTAGAAGCTTTGAACCTCATCTGTTACTGATGTTTGTGGCAAGGCTCTGTTCCTGAAAACTGCTTGAAAATGTCTTTCTTGAAGCATAGGGAGCTCGTGATATTTAGTCAGTGCCTATGAAGTAATGACATGAGCAACTTGCACATAGCTCTTGGAGCATTTGTGTTCCTAAATACTAATGTACTGTGGCTAGAATTACTCATGCACAGACTACCCTTCTCACAACAGCTCCATGTCTGCCTTGACTCTTCCCTACTGGATTTCTAATACAAATCACTCTTGCATCTGGCCTAGCTTTTTCTTTCTTGTTCAGCTCTGTTGGTAAGAGTTTTCAGTTGTATTTTGTTGTAACATCTAGATCTCGGCATGAGTGTGGTTAGTCTGTTGAAAAGAGCTGTATTAGTAAAGCTGACCTTGTTTCCTATCTGATACAGGGTAATTGAAGTGGTGTAATATGTGCACACCCACAGATGAAGTTCTGAAGGTTAATTGTAACAAGCTAGTGAAAGAGCACAGACTCACAGAATGGTTTGTGTTTGAAAGGACTTTTAAAGACCATCTAGTCCAACCCACATCCCATGGGCAGGGAGGGACATCTTTCATTAGATCAGCTTGCTCAGATCCTGAGGGAGAGATGGTTGATGGAAAGATGCAAGGCCTACAGACGGGTCTGTAATCTGCACTTACTGAATCTGATTTTTCTTCATTACTGAATGTCCACTTTTTTATTTCCCCCCCCATTTTCTTTAATAAGTGTCAGACCTTATTACCTGGTATTGTCATTTTTGCAATAGATAATGACAATGTAAATGGGGCAACTGAGAGGTAGAACTGAGGTCTACGTATTGACACAGTCTCAGAAATCAGAATCATTTCATATACCAAAAAAACCCCCAGAAGTTGATAAAATACTATCAGGGATCCAGATTCTTAAGCAAGCTACTCAGCACAGCCTTCACCATATTATTAAAAGAGGTCAAGGTAAAGCTGAATTTGATATTTAAACCATCCTTCTGCCTGTATCCCTGGGCCTGGGGATTTCTTAGTGTCACCAAGTTTAAATAAGCCTTGCTGTGCTATGTGTGCATGACTTGTTACACACAAGTCTCAGACACTGCATGGTTTTAGAGGAAACCACATACAAAATGCAGTAGTTTCAATAGATTTTCTTGTTAAACAAGGCAAAGTTCACTGCATTTATCTGAGGTTTAATTTTCAGCTCAAAGAAAAACTTGCAAGTGCATTCAGCATGCCACAGAAAGAACAGAACACCCTGGCATGTGTCTTCCCCAGCAAAACTGGATTATACACAGCTCCTTTAAAGCCTAGTCCCAAAATCGGGATTAGGCACAATAGGCTTTTAAACTTTCACTTGCACTTTCACTGGTGCAATCTGGAAACACCTCTCCTGCCCATCTTTTCTTGTTTTCTCTAAGACTCCATGTGCTTCTTCCAGCTTCTTCATGCTTTGCAGCTGCCCTTGTACTTGAGTTGCAAAGATACTTTCTGCCTTTAATCTGCTGACACCCTAAAACTTCCCCCGCAGAGACAGCCTGCATGTCCATCAGTGCTCATCCATAAACTCAGCAACAAAGCATCTATTGTCAAACCAGGCAACTATTTCGTCGGCCACATCATGTTCACAAGGGGGCTGGAAGATCATGATGTGAAGAGCTGCACAGCTGACTGGCCACGACAGCTCACCCTGGCACATATGGGAGTGTGTGGGCACCAGAGCGTGACAGTGCTTTGCTTTTTTTTTTGCTAAAGTCTGCAAGGGAGGAGCCTGGCCTGGAAGCCTCTCAGCCTTGCTGGTTGCAAGCCAGCTTGATGCTGCATGCCAGCATGCAGGCTGTGCTGCAGCAGAAGGTCCTTTGGGCTGAGATGGGCAGAAGGAGAGCATGAACTTACTGTCCCACAAGCAAGGCAGGTGTCAGAGTGTGCCTTTCCTCATAAGCCCCCACAAGGGGACCAAGGATGGGACTTTGGTAGGGGAAGGAAAGCAAGACATGTGACTACTATTTAAGGATTTTTGATGTACTAATAAAAGCTCTAAATGTACCACCACTACAGAGGAAACCATGTGAGAGAGGAGCTTCAGGACTGCAATGCTTCCAGCATTAGACTATGAGGTTTAAAGGAACTACCTCCAGCTGCTTATCCTAAAAACAGAGCCCTGCCCTGGAAAGTTAAGAATGAGCACAATCATCCTGCTGAGAGGGAATTTCCGTGCCTGGCAAGGAAAAAACAGCATCCTTGCTCACTGCCAGATATAGCTGGAAAAAAGGGCAATGATTCACAAGCTTTTAGGCTTTCAGTTCTCCCTGCACCACATTTAAAATATCTCAAAGATCTATCTCCTCCTTTCTTGCCCTCTGAAAAGAAGCCAGCTGTGCTTCAGCTTTGTAGCTGCATTGATGCTAACCCAAAAGAATATGAATGTGTGAAAGGAAAAGATCCCCGCCGGGTAAAGTATTATTAAACAATGAGAACTGGATTCCTTGGGGACAGTCTGTATGTTTGTTGTCAGCCAAATTCAAAGTTCCCAACAGGCATGAAAAAGCTGTGGCAAAAAACTCTTGTTCAGTGACTGCAGATCATGAATCTTATCAGTAAGTTCATTATCATTGCCTTGGTCAGCAATGAAAATAAACTAAGCAAATACCTGAAATAGAAACATGGTTTTTTGGGGGTTTTCAAATGGAAAGCCCCACAGTTCTGTGTAGGCATAAAGAGGAACTAGAAGCAGTTTTCCTTGATTACGTAGTATGCTTATATTGTAGTTATCAGTGATGGGTAGTTTGGGGAAAACCAGATGGATAAAACCAGTCCAGCTCCTGGGCTTCTGTCTGTCACATTCTGGTTCCAGGTCTGCTTCTGTGGTTGTGTAAACAAACCTTTTTCCTGGCCTTGATGGCAAGTTGCCAACCCAGAATCAATATGCATAGTTAATTTTTTTGATTTTTTTTTTCAAGAAGTTGACCATGACCAAATTGTTTAGGAAAATATACAGAGATGGATGCTAGGGAGCCAGTAACTTGGAAGATTTTTCCTGCTGTTAGACACTTCCCTAATTTGATATGAAATCTGATAGCAAACATTAGCAGTCAGTGTAGTAAAATCAGAGTCAAAACCAGTCCATTCCAGGCAACTCAGCCTTTGGAGACATTTCTTCTGGCAGTGAATAGGAAGAGGGTTTGTGCTGTATATGAAGTGTATGGTCTCAGAAGGTACATGTATATTTTAAATAGTGTTCAAGAACTGTGCTGTTGTATTTCTGCTGCAGTCTTCCATGTTTTGCTGCTTGATATTAGTTTCTTTACTTACAGCTTGTTGTGTAACTGTAAAAACAGGTTTGAAATGAGCTAGTTTAATCTCTCCAGCAATCTGGAGCACTTTGATTTTGGCTCAGGCAGCTGGTTACTCTGTCAGCTGTGGCAGCCCAACACAGGCAGATTGCATTTCTCAGAGTGCAACTTCCATCTCATGACTGACACTTGCTGAACAATGTTGCTAAAACTGTTTTCTTCTCACTCTCCCAGGTTGCCACTCTACCTGGCTTCTCTTTTCATAAGTCTCCTCTTCCTCTTGGTGAATTTAACATGTGCAGTATTGGTGAGGACACAGAACTCAGAGAGAAAAATCATTGTCTCTGTCCGGGTGGCAATTAATGACACACTGTTTGTGCTGTGCGCTGTTTCACTCTCCATCTGCCTGTATAAGATCTCCAAGATGTCTTTAGCCAACATTTACTTGGAGTCCAAGGTAAGGTACATTTTCAGTTCTTTTCAAGTACCTTATGAGATACAAGGGCAGTGCAAGGCAAAGCTGCAAATCCTGGGAGCCCGAGGTCTTAAGCCTCACAGCCTGCACTTGGCTGCCCATCCTGTTCAATACAGGAGCTAAGTGGTAGCAAGGGAGCTTTTGGTTAAAACCAGTGATCCCAAATATGTATTTTGAGGCACATTTTTCAGAACTTGTTGGCTGGGGTTTCTCACAGCTCTTTTTCAAGAGGACACTGCTTTTCCTGGGTTCCTTGTCTGAAGATCATTTCAGTACTTCTACATAGAATTGGCCTGTACTTCAAAATCCTTCAGCTTGTCAAATCTTTGACTAAGTTAACTGTTTAAGGTAACAGCATACTGAAGAGGAGCCAGACAGAGAAACACGAATCTCCCTTTAAAAATTTGCATATTCTTATAAATATTCCTATAGATAATGAGAATGTGTTTTAAAAGACTCAATACATTGTAACTTAGTCAGCTGGGGGAAAAGGGGTAAAAAGTGTTTCCTATTACTCTACAGGATGTTCTTTAAAGACATTGTTAGGTTTACAGCTTTGGTCACATTCAGTGGTCAAGGAGCTCAGTGGCATCACATAAGCATGCAGTGTTTATTATAAAATCAGTGAAGGTATTTTGTATCTATAAATAATGAAACAGGGCTTTCAAAAGTCCTTGCATTTGCAGAATACAGTTAAATCTTAAATTATCAGTTTAACCAATAACCCATTGCCATTACCACAACAAATCCTTTAAAAATCTAAGCTTCAGCTGCTGTTTAGAAAACCTTATCATAGAATTCCTCTCTTCATTTACTTAATCAGATGAAATAAGTACATTTCCTGTTTAATCAGATCTGGCCGTACAGTGCAACAACTAAAAGTTCAGGGCTGAATAGAAGATTTAAAAACACAGCTTAGTTTTGTTTCTTTCAAGCCTGTCATTTGCTGACCAAAGGGCACTGGCAATGGATTATTTTTATTAGTAGGAAAAGTTGGGGTTTTTTTATGTAAATCACAGGAGCATAAATCTCTGTAACAAAGCAGTGTTAACCTAAGGGAGGCTTTGATTCTGTTTTTGTTTGGTTTTGGTTTTGTTCTGTTTGCTTCTTCTGTGGGAAACCCAACTTTCTTTACTTCAAGCTGTTTCACAAGACCCAAAGAATCTCTAATGTTACTGCAGACAGGGAAGAACAGAACACTCAGCTGATGAAAGTTTGAATGTGGAAGTAAGAGTTAAAGAGCACTTTGCTCCTCCTTTCTGCTGACCTGAAATGGGAGTTTCTTTGTGGATTTCCAGTAGGGTTTGACTGCACATACTTTAGGGATACAGATGACTGAAACTGGCAGTGAATAAAACATCCTGGTTTTATCTGCTATTCTTATGCCAAAAAACTAGCTCAAGAAGAAAAAGCCATTCTCAGCAATGATATGAGAGAAATAGTATTGGAGATAATGCAAGCTCTGTGGTGTCTGGAGGTAGGCATCAGTACTGGCAGCCTTTTATTTGCATCTCCCATTTGCTGACATGTATCTTGTGACCACATGTGAAAACATTCATCTCCATGACCGGCATGGGGAACCATCCTGGTACTCTGTGCCAGGGCTGTGCCAGCACCAAGAAGGTGCACAGCCCTGCCCTTAGGTGCTGACTTGGGCCAGTTCTGTGCTTGCCAAATGCATCATGTGGTGGGACACACTACCAGCTTGGGGCTCCCCTTCTTTTCTGCAGGGGCCTGGGACTGATAAATGATTCCTCTGGATTTACTTTCACTGCTGCCCTCTCCCTTGACTGAGTCACTAAGTATATTAGACTGGAAGCAAAACCAGGAGAGTTTTATCCCCTTTTCTATATTTGGTGGAATGGAAGTCTGTTAAATCTCTACACATTTAACTATTAACTATTAAAGAATGACAGCTATGTAGGGAAATCTAGACAGGGAAATACCAACCCCGTTCTGCTCTCTGCTTCTGCTATCTGCAATCTGTAAATGCCACTGAGCTGGGATATGGTATGTGCCAGTCAGCAGCTTCTCTCTGCTCTCTCTCCCTCGGTTTCCATGACAGCATCGCTGACTTGTTAGTATCGCAGGAGAACAGAGAAGTGCCTCGCAAACATTTCCTCTTTAAAGCATTTCCTGCTTGCTGGTATGGCCACAGCTTTCGCCACTGCCTGCCATGGCTTCAATCCCTGAGTGGCTGCAGTCTCTTGGCTCACTCCTGACATGGCTGCAGGTTATGGCCTCGGGAATGGTGGTGTTTCCAGACTGTTATAAGCTGGAATTCAGAGACTTTGACTGCACTGGGTATTTTTGGAGCCTGGCTGTTCACTGAACCGATGTTATTTTGCTGGGAAAACAGGCAAGCTCGTTTTGTGCAAGATTTTTAAATACTCCCTGAGCTGCTCTTAACTTCTGCTCACTGGGGAGTGCAGGCTGAGGAGATGGGTCAACAAAGCTGCAGGGTCAATAGCCAACAGCGTGGGTGAGCAGCGCTGGAGCCCCGGTAGTATCCTGAAGTCCGGGAACTCAGGACGTGGAGGCTCCTTTAGCCCTTCTGCTACGTCTGCTCTGCCTGCCGCAGGGCTTTGAACTTCTGCCCCTCAGAAGGCTGCAAACCTGGAAGCAGAGTGTGTGAGCAGAGGGAATAGGATGCGACTTCCCAGTCTCCTCCACTGGTTTAAAAGATCTTAGTGACAGGGAGGAGCATCTTCTCTCTTGGCCTCTCTCTCTCACATAGATGAAAGGAACCCATCGTCCCGGTGTGGGTCTCTGCCTGGAGAGGCAGAGGGCAGGGCTAGAGAAGCAAATGACTGCAAGGCTACTTCCTCTAAATGCATACAGCTCTTTACCTCAGCTTTCCCCCTTTGGCTGTGCAAAGCACTACTCCAGAGCCAGCTACAAAGAATTTGCTTTGAGCTTCTTTCAAAGCCAGTCCCATTTTTGTATATCTGCCTGCTCCTGTGATCAGACTCACACAGATCCCTGTAGCCATGGCTCCTGGATTCCTTCCTTCCTTCCTGCTGCTGGTGTCCCAGCCTGTGGCCGTGACCCTCCCCACCTGACACAGTGGTCAGGCACTTACTCCTCTCATTGGATCAGGCTCTTTCCCCAGCTCTGCCCAGTTTTCTCTCTAGGGCTCAGGAATTGTTGCAACTTCACACTTGCAGTCCATTCCTCCTCTTGTGCCCATGCTGCCACTCAGACTGCCCTGCCATGGGCTGTGCTTCCACTGTGTCTGCTCTGTGTTGACATTAGCTAAGGCAGGATGTTCTGTTCCTGTCTGTGCTGTGTTTAACTGCTGACTGTGACCTGCTCTGTACTTATGAAATTGGTGCAAAGCAAGCAGTTGTAAAAAGATGCAAGGTTGCATCATGCTAGCTAGCATCTGATACAGGATGCTCTGTAGCCAATGCAGAGCTGAAGGCTGAATCCTGTCACTCCACCTCATACCAAGTGTGGGTCATATGTGTTTTCATTGCTCTGAAAATAGCACTAGTTCAATAAAATGTAAAAATTAGTCACAGCCCATCTTGGTAAGGGCTGGAACTGCTACCATTGCCTGGAAACCACTGAACTGATAAAATACAGGAATATACAGAGAATAAGATATATTGGCCAAGGAAGGAAAGACAAAAAATCAATCGCATGAGACAGAGCAGCATGACAACTCTCAAAGTCCATGCAAAACAATGTTGTTCTCAGCTTCCCTTATGAGTAATAACCTGTGCTTAAATCTCTTCCAGGGCTCCTCTGTCTGTCAGGTGACAAGTATAGGAGTGACTGTTATACTACTTTATACCTCACGAGCCTGTTACAACTTGTTCATCTTATCGTTTTCTCAAACCAAGAAAGTCAACTCTTTTGATTATGATTGGTACAACGTGTCAGATCAGGCAAGTATGAAAATATTGGCTAATGAGAAAACCTCATTCTCTACCTGATGATTGACTTCCTAAATGCTATCACAAGGGGAAAAAATATATTAGAACGTTATTTTTTTCTTTTGTTCAATGCACTAAGATTGTTTTGCTCCAGGAATACAAATTTGTGATTATTTTGGTGTGAGGATACAGACTCCAGTTCTTTGCTAAAAGAAAGAAGTAACCACTAGACAAATAATTTTTAAAAAACTGATCTTTTATTTTCCTTGATTTTATTGTCAAAAGAAAGAGCATCTTTTATTAAAACAGTCAGGTATTTTGTCCATTTTAAAGAATGTAGTGTACTCAGACAAGCAGAAAACCAGTACTTGATTCTACTGAAATGCTCAGTTCTAAGACTTCATAACATATTCCACTGCCATCTAGGGCTGTGAGGTTATTTAATTTAATTCTGGCATTAGCATGATAATTTCTGTAGTTTGAGGATAAGGCTACGACTCTTCCTAACCTGTAATTGAACATGACAATTTACATTGAAAATTAACAGTAATAAAACACTAAAGGAAATAGCAGGGGATTCTTTGTTGAATTTTATTGGATTTCAGCATTCAGCCCCTTTCTCTGGTTTAAAAAATATGGTCAGGTCCCAGTATTTTTCCAGCTCTTTCAAGGCTAGACAAAATAGCAGGCCTGCATCTGGATCATGAGCATCTTTTGTTTGGCCTTAAAATCCCGTGTTTCCCCCACTGTCAGCAAACACTTGCAGACCCAAAACAGTGTTCCCAGCCATGCAAGGAGCTTGCATTGCCAGGGTGGCCAAGCATACTTGCAGCTGTTAAGAAATTTCCTTTGAGCCATAGGTAAAACTGTAATTAAGAAGTAGGTGAAGAGTAGGATAGGATTGCCCAGAGGACGTTTTTATGAGTTAGTTGAGTAGAGTCTGCCAAGGGACCTCTAATCAACCTTGCTGCAATGCACAGAAGAGGAGTGCAGTGGAATTGCCAGTGGAATCAGAGCACACAGGCTTAGACTGAAGGGCACCGGGCTCTGACTTGTCTCCTGAATCAAACATTTGCCCTCTTGTTATGCCCTGAAGAGTTGCTGCTGCTCTTGCTGACCCCTTGCAGGGGACAAATCTCGTTCTGACTCCTACAGTCTGGACCAACAGGGGCTGGTATGGCCGGACTGCTTGCTCCTGTTTGCCCTCTGGAGGCAGAGGTCGTTCACTGGGAGTTCCCTGGAATGCTTTTTAGCCCTTGGGTTACTACTACATTTTTTGTACATCTATTCTGGCTTGTGACTTTCGGGTTCCACGGATTTTGGGTGAGTTATTTGAACTGTATGTAAAGAGCCCGGAACTAAGGAGTGGGTACTCAATTTGGTACCAGAATCGAAAGTCACTTTTTAAATTACAGCCCAACAAATGTACTCTAGCATAGCCTCAGATCACTGGTCAGAAACACCCTTTTCTCTTCTGCACAAAACCCAGGAAAGGACAGGATTTGCCCTCTGTAGATATGGGAAATGGTGGAAATCTAGAGAGGAGATCAAAGCTAATGCTGCAGTGACAGTGGGATTATTCAACCTTAGACTGTGCACCAATTTGAACAGACCCAAGCCTTTCATTTTTAGAATCAATGGCCTTGACCATTGATTGTTCCTTTACAATTATTCCTAGCAGGAAAAGGACTGGAAAACTAGTTTCTCATTATCTGAATTTGATTATTTCATCAAGTAATTGCCTGCCAGGCTTTTAAGTTGGGAAGACTGTTGCATTAAACTGATATTGCTGAAGGGAAGATTGCAGGAGGAGGAAAGGGACATCATGTATCCAAGACAGCATATTGATTTTTTTGTATGCCTTAAATCATTAGCCAGGTTAATCTGGCTCTACTGAATGGAATTTCTGGCATTGCGTCCTGCACCTTTAAATGAACTGCCATCTTTATTTTTAAACACTTCTCTTTTACTTTTCAACAGGCAGATCTGAAGTGTCAGCTGGGAGATGCAGGTTACATAGTGTTTGGAGTGATCCTTTTCATCTGGGAGCTCTTGCCTACTTCCTTGGTTGTGTATTTCTTCCGTGTCCGAAACCCTACAAAAGATCTAGTAAGTAGAATTTGTTAGTGTAGTGTCCAGACAGGTCTGAAGGGCTCAGCTGCTGAGGGGCCTTTTGCTTCTTTATATTCTGACTTCTCTTTTTCAATGTGTCCTTGGCAGAATAAAAGCAACCGAAACTTCCCACTTCTTTATGCTGACTCCTCGTGAAAGAAATTCATCAGGTTTATTCAGAAGGAAGGCCAGGTGTTTCTCAGGCAGTTTACCTTAAAAATCAGGAACTTCCTTAAATGTAGGGACTACTTGCCTTTGAGATAATATAGCACTTTACTGGAGTTGGTGGAAAACATGTTTGTTATCCAAACTTGGTACCTTTCATCACAGAGAAATGAAAATGAAAATGATTGTGTGCTAACTGTTCACGGGATTATGAAACAACAGATTGAATTCTTTCAGCCCTGCACTCACTGAATTTTTCCAAGTCAAAGACCAGTGGCCATAATAAGCACCTACTGACTTTTTTGCTCTTTCAGAAGACCAGAGATTAAGGTGTGAGTTGTAAGGATAATTCCCTGTAAGTGTCCTTAATATCTAGATAGTTAATAGATGGACAAGCATCTTTTTATAGCTGTAGGCAGTATCTCCAGGTTAGCTGGTGGACAGGCACACAGGGAATACCAGCCCTCACTAGGATTACTGAGGTAATGTCTCTGTTTCTGTGGGCCAAATGAAACCAAAGCTCAAAAGGGATGTGAATGGTAAATACACAAGTAAGAGAAGCAAATGATAGAATAAGTTTATAGACAAAGTGATGGGTTTTATCCTCATATGCACATTTCAGAGACAATGATAAAGCCAAGCTGAACAAGGAAGGAATTCCTGATGTTGCACTAAGAAACCCCATGGATTCCAGTGTCTGTGGCCAAAAATATCTCAGCCTCACTCCTGCTTGGGAATTAATCAGGACTACTGCAAAGAGAAGAAATGGTTTTAAGTACAGGCCAGAAGTCCTGCTCTTCTAAAAAGTGACCACAGAAAAATTTCATTCCATTTAAAGTGAGTTTAGTAAGGCTAGACCTGGTGGCTAAGTTTGGATAGTGGGTGGGAGATTCACAGAGAATGAAAATAAGGAAAGTAGTCTAATCGCTCATTGCAAAAATTGATCCCATGACGATTTGGAATCCTAATCAAACAAGAGCTCAAAGGGAGTCAGACAGGCAGTATTCTCTCCCAAGAGCATTGCAGTAACACACATAACATAGTTTTGCATTGTGATGTGCAGAAAGCCTTGAATCTCCATAATGACACAGTTCAGAAGAGGAAATCAGTGATATCACCTCTTTTATGGATACCTTTCTTAGGGTAAAAATTATCTGTCACATGGGCTAGGTCATATATAGATTTTTTTTCTAACATAGGACAAATATTAAGAGTAAGACGAGAAATAAGTAGAACCAAACAAAAAATGAAGAGGCTGTAGCAAAAGAAAACTGAACTTCTGTGAGGTTGCCACAAGAGGGAGACCAAGTGCCGCAGGATTTTAGGCTAATGCATGCAGTAGGAGGCTACTTAGCCAGAAAGCATAGTCTTAGAATTAAAGCAAACCCTCCTTTCGGTAAAAAAATCCTGAGAAATAGTTCTTTGGTTTCATGCTTCATTTGGTACTTCAGAAACAAAAATTTTGAGTAGAGGCATCCTGTGCTCAGCATTGCTCAAATATGAATCTTCTTTCCACAGATGATCATAGCCTGGAACGAGCTGGCAGCTGGCTCTGGTGCTGACACAGGGTTACTGCAGCTTGTGGCCCTTTGCCTTGCCATGTCTTTAACCAGAAAAATGTTAGAAATGGGGGCATGACAGAGATGCACTTAATCTTCATTTAATCTTTGTCAAAGTCATTTAACACATAAAATAAAGGGGGAGATTAAACTGGTCTCTCCTACTTAAGGCCAGAGAGCAGATGTCATCCTGGCTTGTCCTCAGACACAGAGAACCCCTGTTCCCTGGGGATGGGAGCAGTGGATTGGTGCATGAAGCTCAGCAGGGTCTTAGATGTCTCTCTGCACTGTTTCTGGAATCAAACTGACTCAAATCTTTTATGTTTTCTTGTATGATTCACAGGGAAATAAAGCTAAAATGCTCTTTAAATGAAAGATTTACAAGTACACCCCTTTCCCTGTTAATCAAAGGACCTGACCTCAGGATTTGACTCTCACAGCACCATAGGGTAGATACTGAAATTGCTCAGTGAGGGCCTAAGGGACTTTTCAGATGCAGTTTCACTAAGCAGGGTGCCAAGCTTGAACATGATCAGTTCCTGTGGTAAGGGAGATAAGGCACCAGGAGGGATCATTACTAATGTGGGGCGTAAAAATCAAATCTCTTCAGGTGTTTCATGTTTCTTTCAGCTCCTTGGCTGCTTCCTAGTGCTTACTTCAAGTCATCGCATCAAGTTTCCTGGATGGACAGGAATTCAGCAGAGAGGTTGAATGTAGACTGGGAAGGTGGTTTCAAGAATAGGTCATGTCTTAACTAGAAATAAGGATAAGAAAAAGCTGCTGAGATCAGTAGACTATCACTGTGCTGGTAGAGATAAACAGTAAATGCAAAATTATTTCAATTGTCTTCAGCAAACGCCAAATTGCATGTTTTATTTTGGAAACCATGAAGTATTTTGGCAGCAACTCCTTCTAGAAGCAGTTGATAAACAGCTATTTGATATGTGTTGCACATACTGACTGAGGTTTCCCTTCCCTCAGGCCAATGCAGGGATGGTCCCAAGCCATGGCTTCAGTCCCAGATCTTACTTCTTTGACAACCCCCGCAGATACGACAGCGATGATGATCTAGCCTGGAATATTGCACCACAGGGGGCGCAGGGCAGGTGAGATACAAGAGTGAAGCGCCTGCCTCCCTAACTGGAGGGGGAGGAGGAACTCTGACACACCACAAAAGATGGATGTAAATTGTCTAGCTGCAACTGCTGCATAAATCCCAGCAGGATGTCGGGAAGCTGAAGTGGAAAGGCAGCACTGAGTGGCTGTGGGGATCCAAGGGCCCCACAGAGACTACAGAGACACAAGATTGATGGTTACATAATTTAAGAATTGTAACAACGTGCTGCTCTTCATAAAACTCGGGTCAGAACTTTGGGTTGCGTGCACCACCCTCTGCTCCTTCCAAGAGTGGCTTCAGAAGTGCCCCTTACTCATTCAAGTGTGTGAGCAGGACTGCCTAGAGAAACAGCAGCCTCGCTGTTCAGGGAGAGCAGGGAAAAGCTGGGCAGCACAGGCAGCAGGTTATGATGGCTGTAGCCAGAAGCCTCTCAACTTAGGTTGCCCTGTTACATGGCTAAATGTCTTGAGGGTGAAATGAAATGGAGCATCTGCTTTCCCACATGTAGAAAGCTTAGGAAAATCCACCAAACTGCTGAAACACAGCCCAGAAGTGGCACAAAAATTCTGTTTTCTCTGCATAGCTGTGAGGTTTAGGTAAGGATTCCTGTGCAGGAAGGAGCAGTTCACATGAAACACGATAGCATCCAAATCAGAGAAGGAAAGGTACTGACAGGACTCTGCCCTGCCCTGAAAGGACTCTCAGTGGTGTTACTCCTTTGCTCCTCCTGTAGCTACACCACGGTACGAACAGATTAGTGTAACCACTCATCTTAAAATGCTGGCTAAGCTGCCAACCATAGTAAAAATAGCCAGATCTAGTTCTTGTCACTCACTAGGGTGAGACTGTGTAGTCACTGTCTGTGACCCCAAACCATGGCTCAGTGAAGTTGCACACTCACTCTTTAGTTATCAGTCATCCTATTCATACATGAATTAGTTTTTCACATAGTAACTAAGCCCACAGAGGATGCTGGAGGTGGTTTGTGCCAGCTTGGCACCCATCCTAGAGCCAGAGGCACCCTCCCTTCCACACTGAGCCATCAGGGAACCAGCCACACCGGCAACACATGCAGAGCTCCCAGTGCAAACCAAAGCAGCCACATGCATTGTGTCACACTGCTCATGGGAGCACAGACAGCGTGCCAGGGCTGCACACCGTGTCCTGGCCCCTGGGACACAGACACAAGAGGCTTAGATCTCTGAGCAGCACCACTTCTGGGATTTTCAAACACCTTCCAGAACAGCAAATCAGAAAGCGGTGGGGGGTGGGGGGGGAGGGTCTTTAGTGAACCAAGAGAATCAGGAAAGAGATAATGAACAGTTAGGCCAAAATAATTGACGGATCAGAAAAGTAAATAGCTGCCTAAACCCCTCTTTGGAGGTTTATTTCATTTTTGCACTTCAGCGTGAGAACTACCTCTGCATGATTGCATTTTCCCCACTTTCTCTAACCCAGCATCTACAGAACCAATCTGCCAGTCACTCATTCTTCTATTTTCTTTCTAAGTTTCTCTCCAGACTACTACGACTGGAGCCATCAGAACAACAGCTTCATGGCTTACATAGGATCCCTCCAACATGATCCAGCACTGGACGCAGACCGGCCAAGCCCTATTTAACTTCAGTCAACTACAGCATTCTAGGACATTCCAATATTAAAACCAATGTTCTCAGAAACAAAGCTTAGCAACTTTTCTTCACCTTTTGGTTTTTAGAAATTTTCCTATGCACACATAAATGAAGAACCTTGCCATGAGCTTTTCATAGTTCAAGGAGAAGTATAAGCTAATGATTTAAACTTTGAAGACTGTTTCAATTAATACCTTGTTCTAAGCCATGGTATTTTGGCTTTGAATAGAGTTGTTAGAAGGTATAATTTAATCATTTTTATGCTCATTTTAAAAGAGCAAATTTCATGAAGTGAAATGGCATAATTATTTTCTAAGTATTTTTATTTTTACACTGTGTATAAAGTTAGAAATACATTATTATGATCAATATACTGTAAACACATGAATAGATTTTTCAAATGCATGACAGTTGCAATTTTTACTTGCACATAAAAGCCTGTAAGGAAAAAAAATATCGACTCAATTAAATACTGTCTTTTCAAGTTATTGCTATGTTCTCAGAGCACAATTTACTCTTTGGATATCACTGCTTACTCAGTGTGGCATGATAGTTGGAGGCTAAAAGCTATCTGTACCCTGCATTCTTCAAAGAAAATAAGAAACTTGTGTCTTCTCAGCTTTAGGGACAGTCTCAGAAGAGTGGAGATGCGCATCTCCTCCAACTGGAACATTGTGAACTGCAAAACAAATGGAAAATTTGTATGCTTAAAAAATTAAAGCTCTGCAATCATGTCCATCAATCAGATCCATATATATTATATAGAAGTCCAATCCCTCACCAGGGGGAGGGATACAGAGAACAGTACAGACTTGTTCATTTATTTATTGAGAACATGGGAATTGCAGGGTGGGAATAGAACAAGAGCCAGGAGTGCATAAAGCAGAAAAGCCTCAAATGTGCCTTCCTGCATAACAAGAAAGACAGCAAAGCTGTGCTTCAGCCTTGTATCTTCAGGGATAAATGTAGTGAGTTGTGGGGGGAAATGGTGGATAAATACCGTTCCAGGATGTGATATTGCAGAGAGCAGGCCTAAAAGTAATTATTACTGATCGAAGGCAAACAGAAACCCTGACTCTACTTCAGGTCTTTTTATTATGCCCAGTGCTCAACAGTGAAGAACTCTGCATCTCTAACATCTCTGTCCCCTTACCTATGTGAAACAAACACTGTAACTCAATCCACATTTCCCCAGGAGAAAAACATACTAATTCTAGTAATCTTCACTTCTATAAAAGTTCTCTCTTTTGAGGTATACTACAGCATCCCCAGATGGTGGATAGGCTTCATGTTTCCCTCATGCTACACTTGAGGAAGTACAAGTTGTCAAGAATTCTTGTGTACATTTCACAGAGAATACACAGGGTAAAAAAAAGAAGGGATAGGGAGTAGATCTGATCAAATCTGCTTGAAAGCCAAAGGCAAAGCTGTGCCATACTCCCACATCAAGTCTTCCACAGGGTGTTTGGGTTTTGGGGTCTTTGTGGTAAAGCCAAAGTATGAGCCCTTGCCTCCAGCAGAAGTAAACTATTTGTCCTCCCAAAGCTTACATTGCCTTCTTCACATACATTCACTGAAGTAAAAAAGCCAATTAAACTGTCAGTCAGATTAAAAGAAGTGACACAGGGTAGGGAGAAGAACTGAAATTTTATCAAACCCTTTGGAGTTCTACAATCATGTTTGTACAAAACTGCCTGAAAACCCAGTGCAAGAGAATTTCATTTTGTTCACAGTACTTACAGCTGCACAGCAAAACCTTGAAGAGAATTCTGCACTTAGAACAAACTTCATCCCTGTGCCACAGTATGCATGCAAAAAAGTGGAATAGCAAGTGACTGTAACCAATCCTAGTAATGAGTTAAATACTCTAAAACACAGGAGATTTAAACAACAGTGTGAGAGGTACAATCTTAAATTTAATTTATCATCACCTCTGTAACAGGCACTTACCCACCTGAGCTCAGGATGAAATATGTGTATCAAATTTTCAGTAAGACCGTTTGTTAAAAATGCATACATGGAAAGAAAAAGAGAGGCCCTTTCAGGGAAATAATTTTGACATGAAGAGCCCCACTGGGTGAACAAACAAAAACCAAATATTTACAGAATTGATTTTATAAGCTATTCTGAGAAAGGGACAGAAGAGACAATTTCTAAATGAGCCCTTTTGTCTCTTAAAACAACTGGACCTCAGCAGAGGCTAAATTCAGACATATTCATACAGAGAAACCTACTGTAATTCTACAATGGATTCCTGATGTGCAGACACACTACAGTGCACTGTAAACAGCAAGAAATACACAGTTACCTTCATCTTTTGAACGAAATTTAAGTGAGCATGAAAATCTGCTCATCATTTTAATCTTACATAACTAACACAAAAGTAATTTAATTTATGTAATAGATACCAAATGTCATTGAAAGGTAAATGAAAAGCAAAAAATGTATTTTCAAATGAAACCCCAAAAATCACATCCACAAAAAGAAGTTGTAGCAGAAAATACTTTAATTTGCATTTTGTAGATTCAAACTTAGCAAAGATTCAGAAGTGTTTAGATCTCAATAAGCAGTTCCAACATTGATTTTGATTTTAATAAATATTACATTTTAATAGGGTAGCTATATGGAGAAATTGTAAAGTGATGAATTGCTGATTGCTACTTTATAAACATGAGCATCAAGATTATTTACAACATATTACAGGTCATTTCCCAGAAAAGCACAAAGCAAGGTCAGATAAAGGCAACCCAACCATCAAACACAACTCAAGAAAGTGTGGCACAGTGTATTTCATGCACAGACAATGACAGTACAGCTGAAAACTAGGAAAACACTTATTATTCCAGCTTACACAAGTCTCTACATTTCATTGTTTTAAATTTATATTCTGACCTACCTCCCCAGGCACTGAAGAACAAGTTATTCAGCAACAGTGCCCTACTTCTTACCTACACAGTTTGCACCAAGTCTTTTTTCACCATTTCACACAAGTCTTCATGACTTGGGAACAATTAAACATTTCTGTCTTTGTCTTCTCACTACCTCTGGGATTACAATCATTGTGTCATTTGTACAAGAAAATGTACTGTTACTCTGAAATGAATGGCAGACAGTGTTGACAAGCTGATCTCCAACAGGGAGTTGGAATTTAAAATAGTTTACTGGTCATGGACGGTGTAACCAACCTTATTCTTTAGTATAAAAACAGAGCTGTAAATTTTTAAAAGTTAATTTAACATATAAAGATCTAAGTCATCCAACTCACACAGCAAAACTTCATAGGCAGCATAGTCACAGAATGTACATCAAATACAGTAAAAAAGATGGTGACAGGAAAATTGTTTCTACTGGATTTGTTACAGGAAAAATCTTATGTCCTATGTCTGCAATGACAGTGAAGTGAAATGCCTTCCACATTTGATCATCAAGCAAGATGTACCTTCAGGTGCAACAGAACCTACACACAATTTGCTGTTCAGTTGCACTCCTGTGTTCCCATGAGACAAAAGAAAAGAAGAAAAGCTTCACGTCTCTTTACGTCCTTACCCAACAGTATTAACCTTGTGCCAATGAGGGCTGCAAGGTCCAGGATCTGCATGCCTGAATCTCTCACCTGTCCCATGAGCAAGTGCATGATTCTGCTTCAGTGTCTGTTGATTTTAGCCAGGCACAGGTGAAAAAAGAAAAAAAAAATAGTAAGCTGCATCCCCAGGAGGAGGTTGGAAGCAATTTGCTTTCCCCACAAAGCAAGGGGAAGAGAGGAAGAATCGTTTCTGAGACTTAGGTCCTTCCTGGGGCAGCGCAGTCAATACAGTTTTGTTGGTTTCTTTAAACTAGAAAATCCTGCCTAAAGCTTTAGGCACTGTAATATATAACAATACAGATAAATCTCAGTTATACAGCACTCCTCACACAAGTGAGCCTACAGTTCTAGCCCTTGCAGGTCTATCCAAAAGGCAAAGAATTAACAGCCAATTAAAACCTACACTCTTTCAATATATACAGTTTGTCAGAAGATTTGGATACTCAGTGTGTAACTCATTTACCAAACACAGCTGTTCACAACTGAGCTATTTACCTAGATTCCCACTTCAATTTAATAGAGAAAAATAAACTCTAAGGGTGTAAATACAGAGCTTGGAAGAGGCCAGATGAATCCACCCAGAAACCTCCTGCTCTTCTGCATGAACTAGAAAAAGAAAGCCTGTGATAACTTGCTCAGACATGGGTGCCCACAGGCCAGAGAGGCTACTAGGCAAAAACATAACATCCCCAAACTGGCATCAGTTTCCCCTAACACCATGTCCAATTACCTATCAGCTTAAACAGGAACTCCACCAGGATACCAGTTCATTGCCAATTTGTGCAACTAACACCAAAACTTTCTCAGGAGGTTTGGATTTTTTTTGTTTGGGTTTTGTTTTTCCCTTTCTATTTTTCTTCATTTCATTTAGCATATCCCAGTTTGACACAAGGGGGTTTAACTTCCTTAAGCAACAGTATTTTTTATAAAAGCAACTGTCAGCAGAATAGTCTATTTTATTTCATTTCCAGTCAGGTAGGAATTTGAGGCTAGTCTGGAAACAAAGGACAGAGCGTATTCCAGCCTTCAGAAAATCTCAATTGTAAAGGAACACATTAAGGAAGCCAATACAGTTACAATCAATTATATAAATAGGTCACTCAGTATCTAATAGGGTGAAAAATGTTTAAGAGCACTTAATTTTGTGAAGACTTGTTTTTGAAACAAGAGATGTATCTACACTGTACCAGCACTTCCTACATTCAAAACTCCTAACTTCATTTTTAAACATGCTGGTTTAAAAGAAATTATTACTTCATTTTAAATTTAAACTAATATTTGGTTGCTACTAATTGGTAATGCCGTTTCTGAATTCTGTTTTGACACTGGTAAGTTATCACTGACATCTGTGGACAATGATATATGAGTAATTTCTTATTTTATGAAAGTAATGTTATTAACATACCCGTTTTTTTATGCTGAATATCCTTGTAAAGAAGATACAGTAATGGTTTGCATAGATAGAGTATGTGGTATTAAATGTCAGTATGATTATGAATTTTAAAAAGCATCTTCTTTTAAAAGTGACTACAAAAGCAAGTTATTTTTACACTGACCTTTTAACATAGCACTCAAACATAACTCATGAAGAGCAAATTTTTTTCCATGGGTCAAAGACCAATGTGTGCTACTTTAACATTTTAGACGTTAAAAAGACAACTTTTGGAAACCGAACTTGTGATTACAATCTAGAAAATAAGGACTAAACAGAAATTTGATTGACTGAGGTTTTTCAGCTAGCAGCACTCCACTAACCATCTCCCCCTGGCCAGACCCCTGCCTCCATGTACATGCAGGTAAGGGGCTGAAGCAAGGGGCTGCAGAAAATTCATTTTCAACTGAGCTGCATCAGAGCAGCAACAAGGTAGTAGTTTAAAAAAGAAAAAAAAAAGCTGAAAAGCACAAGAGAAGGGTAAAAAATGTTGGTATCACCATGATGCAAAGAAGCTCAGCATGAAAAAATTTTCTGCTCAGTAAATTTGTTATTTTTAAGCAAGTTTCATTATTAGAGTAAGAAGCTAAAACTCAGCAGGAGCCTTATTTCATTTCTGTAATTCTTTTTTTTTTTGTGTTTGGGAGCTTTTTTGGATTGTGTTTTCTTTTCTTTGTTTGTTTGGAGGTTTTTTCCCCCTTCCATTTTACAGTCAGAACTAACATAGCAAATCCTCAGAATACAATGAAGCTCAGTAAATGGGGAGAGACAAGAAGTGACCCCTCTCTCCAGACAGGCCAAGTCAGGGTGGAGGTACATATGTTTTCATATAAAACAGCTGTCTCAGAAAGACAAGGAAATAAGAAAATTTGTGAAGTTCAGTACAACAGAACTGTGAGCAGAAAACTTAAAAAATAAACAGATCAGCATAATTTACACATTTAAAAACTATATATTTCATTCATAAATATATTTTCTAATTAATAACCATTCCTAGCTGAAACATAAATATTCAAGTTGGTATTTGATTTTACTTTTTATCAGTTCATGTGAGTCCTGTAAGGATCAGTTCCTTCTGCTCAATGCAGTCATGTAAATGATCTTCACTAGTGGGTTGTGCAAAGACCTTCATTACCTAGTTTGTTGTAATAAAACTTTAAAATTCTGCAACTCTTTTATACTCGTGGAAAGCCTGTAAAACAAAAACCACCCAAGTGTTACCAAGTCAGCAAAAGAGAAGTACAAACTATGACATTCATTTTCCTTTAGATTTTTTTCTCACACACAATTCTGTTCCAAAGATTAATACAATTAAAATACACTTTCTCTCAAAAAGTATCTCACTCTCCATTTTATATTTACATAATATATGACAGGGATTAAAGTTTATATATAATGTTTAATTGTCCCAGCTTCATTAAACATCTAAAAATCCCTAACCACAGGTAATAAAGTTTATTACATTCTTTTATCAGATTGTTTAAATAGATTGTTTAAACAGGGACAGATTGCTATATTCAAGACCTGAAGAACTAACGTGATGAGCAAAGCACGCTCTATGTACACTTCTTTTAAAGCTGTTAAAATGTTTCATCATTTGAAGGGGATAGATTTTTTAAAAATTAATCAAATTTAAGAGTCTTAAATTTCATCTTGTGCAAGGTAGATTTATGATACTTGAGACAGAGGGGACGAATTAGATCCAAACACAGAATGATGACCAAGACTAATAAGCCACATGCTCAGTTTGAAGGCATTAAGTTAATCAATATCACTGATTCAGCCTTTTAACAACCTACAGCTAAATGTACAATACCATATTTCCCCAGAGCCTGAGTATTGACACTGAAGTTTTATATTTTTCTACTATTAAAATGATAACATTTTACCTTCCAAAGGCATTTACAAGAGCAACTATTTCTTGCCGTGTGAGCTGAAAACCTTTTGATGGGCTGTTCTCAGGAAGGCTCTGTATTTCTTTCTCAGAAAACAAGATCTTCAGAGCAGTTCCTAAGCCTTGAGTCTATAAAAGAAGTCCCATGTTTTAACATCAATAAGATCTCTCCGTTAAATGCTCACAAAACTGTAAAAAAGGTAATCCAGGCAAACTTTAGCACCAATTCTTACATACTGACCCTCAGCCCAAAAAAATGCACAAAAATCATGGCACTAATGTGTACCAGGTTCAGTCATTTATTTAAAAACATTTGTTTCCTCAGGTATACTTACTCTTCATCCTTGTCTTTTTAATCTCTTTTCCCATCTCTTTTCTTCTTGGCCATGCATATGAAAACATGTCCATGACAAGACTTCCAGCTCCCTACTGCCCCATACCTTACAGATGCCCCACTCCTGCAGGAGCACATCTCCCCTTTCCCTCTTCTCCCCTTCCCCTTTGAAGTCAAACTAAGTTTTCTTAGGAGCTATCACAACAAATGTTCTTTTACCACCTTCAGTCCTAGTGGTAAACATTTCAGTTTCAATTTCAACCCCTATTTTCTATGCAGGAATAGAACAGAAGCAGCTTTTCTTATTTTCACTTTTAATTGGGCTACATAAGCAGCCACTGAATTTTGACAAAAAGTGGTTGAAGCTAGCTGCAAGAGAACTTTGTAGGTCAGGAAATCTGGCTTTTTAAAATTCTGAATGAGAAGGAAAAAAAAAAATAACAGAACAGAAGTATTACGTAGGACAGGGTAAGCAGAACTCCAGAAATTCAGCAGAGACCACCAAATTTTTGATGCTACAAACCCTTTGAAAACTGCACTCTGGTAAGTTTGATGCAATACAGTGGTATCGTACAGTAGGCACTCCAAAATAACTATTCTCCTTCTGGACTTAGCATTAGTCTTGAGGTTTAAAATATTGTTCTCAGTCCAATAAAAATAGTATGTGCCAAGATAATGAAACTGGTTTTCAACTTTCAGTTTTACTGAGCACCTTTGCGTTCATTTGCTGCGCTCTGTGTAAACTGAAAATCTGTATTACTTCTTTTCCTTACACCCCAATCTGTGGAGTTAAATATCACACTGGATTCCCTAACAAGTAAGTACTGTATTTAAAAGAAGGTTTCCCATAAGTGATTCTGCAAGGCTCATCTGATCACTGAATACAGGTGAGATACTGACTGCTAGTAATATCTCCCCATGAGGCATCTGTTTTAAAAGCATCTTTTTTAGAACACAAACTCTACCTTTTAGTAAACTAAACAGCTGCTGCCTAAATGAAATAAACAATTTGAAAAAAAAGTCTAAAAATGTTTAACAGTAAGCATTTCTATTATATAGGTAAGGATATCAAGGACCAACCATGTGCAGAAAGTCTGAATGCTAAGGTAAAAGTGTAAAAATGAAATAGATGCTTATCTTGGAACCTGCCCCCTGCCAGACCACACACACCTATACAAAATAACCTGTACCTGCAGCTTGCCCCACAGCCTGCATTTGTCACATCCAACACAGTCCATTATGCGGGAGATGTTCTTGAAATGCAATCTGAATTCTTCCTATCAGTTAAAAACAAGATAAAGCTTTGGTTAATGTACATCTTAGCTTTACAAAAATAGAAGGTTAACGAACCTAGTACCAATAAAAATCTAGTACCATTAGAATATCAATTTTCTTAGCAAAACTGAACAAAACCATTGCTTTATGTGGTCAGGCCACAACAAAGATCCAGGTAAACCCAGAATCTTGTTTCCAAGCCACTTCTAAAAGTTAATTTCACAAAAAAGTCCCCCCCAAACACTTGAATTCTGTACACTATCTTTCTACCACCTTCCTCAAAATTTTCTAAGCTGTAAGTACTGTATCTGCATCCCTGCCCATTTTTTCTTCCATTATTTAACTCCCTTTTGAACAAACCACCTTTTTGACAAACAGATTACAATTCACAAAATATATTTCCTGTTCAAAACTATGGGTAGATTGTTGCTTTGCAACTTCAGCCAGAGTGGGACCAAGCACAGTGCAGAACTAATTAAGCTGATCTCAATTAATTTTTTGAAGTCCAAAAAACACTAGGTGGGCTGATAAAACACTGTCACTTTTCTAATAGCATTTTCTGTAATGCTGATGACATTCCATACTGCTACTGAATCAGGTATTAAAAGCATTAATAAATATTAAAACAGACGTTTGTCACTAAGCCCCTCTCCAACTATGGATGTGTTATGTACACCAACCTAAACACTAGCATGCTAACACTGGAAGTTGCTAGTTAGGTACAGCTTTCATATTGGGTTCCCATGTCTAGAAATGATGTTTTTCTAATGTTTATTATTATATTACATAGTACTATACTGTAAATTATGGTGTACTATGCCATATAAGGCATCATTTTTTAAAGCAAACTTGACTGGGTTGGTTCTTTTCCTCCAGGTAATTATGTGAAACAGATACTCTACTTAAAAATAAGCACCACTGCATTTACTGGTAATACTAATTCATTTGTCCCACCACAGTCCTGATGCCAGACTCAAGGCACAAAGCCAGAGATTTCAGTCTGCTTGGATCAGGACAGCACCTTACTATGATATTAATTAAAAGGCCTCAGACACAACTCTAGACAAGGCAGGGATAAAACCTTACTCTCAGCAGTATGTTTGTGGCAGGCAGAAGGGCTTTCCAAAATAACACAGCTTAATTTCAAAATGGGTATTTTGGATGCCATTCAGAAAACTAGCTTTACCTTTAGTGACTTGGCTCCTTTTTTATCCCCAGCAAACATGGACTTTTCATCAAAGTGCATATGGAAGGACCTAACAAAGACAAAACGCAATCAAAACAAACGGCGGCATAAACTGCAGTGTTCAATTAAGCTTGGTGAGCAGCTGATGCCAGCAGTGTAACACATTTTTCAGAGTTCCCAGTCTTTGCAGATTAGGCCTTAAAGAATTACTCAGTAATATCAGTTTTACTATTCAATCACTGTAACTTGAAATCTGTTATTCACAATTTTGTTCCAATTAATACTGATATTGGCTTAATGTTTGCTTTGCAACTGATCACTGTCTGACTACATCTCAATTACCTAGCAAGACTGTGACTTGGGACAGCAATGAAACCACACAACATGTTAGCAATCACAAAAACTAGCAAAAAGGAGAGCAAAGGAACTGAACTTAAGAACATTATGGAATAAATAAAAGGAAGAAGGGGTGGCCAAACCACTAGAGGTTAAGCCTGTGATAAAAACTGGATTACTCAGTGGACTATTAAAAGACTGTATATACTACTTTCCTTTTCAAAATAAATCATGTGCATCTTATACTGAAGTACCAGAAAAAGCAGCATGGAGAGAGTAGCTCAGGGTAGTTTGGGGGTTTTTTGAGTGCTTTTTTTTGTTTGTTTTGAAAGATTGGTATATTCAAACCTCAAAACTATTAATCTCTCCTATCAAACATACAAATTCCCCTTGATCTCTCCCATTACACGAGGAGTCACCTATTCTCTCTCCCAAATACAACTGAAAATTTCAAACTACTGATAAGAAAACCCCTATGCCTTACTTGGTGTCCCTGAAGATATCTAGTAAGAGAGCTTTAGATTCAGCATCTTCGTGGCCATTGCCAGTGTAAAGGTCGACAACTGCACGCTCAAAGTAGGGGGCAACCTTTGACAAAGCACGCAGCTCTATCAGATACAAGAAATACAAGTTCTTGAGCCTCCTTGGGCCTTCTCCTTTCGTTTCAGCAGGGTCAAAGCGCCGAGTGAACTCTTTCACATTTGGTCCCCAGCGGGGCTTCCCCCACGTTTCTACACGGAGGGAAAAAAAAAAAGGGGCAGGGGCAGTGAAAGAGACACATTTAGAAAATAAAAGCAACTAATTATACACCAAAAATTTTCAGAAAAACCAAAATGCGTATTACAGATACTGTAGAATTCCATTCAGCAATTTTACCTAGACATACCTTCAAGAAGATAATTTGCACACAGATGTAAGTTGATGCTAGCATGAAGTCCAGAGATGAGTTTATAAAACACTCTTTTCTCAAGGCACAGACCTGTCCAAGGAAAAAGACAAACAGGTCCCAAACTATACACTGGAAATAATAGAACAAATATATCCTGACATTTTAGTGATGCAAGTCTGCATTGTTAACTTTCAAGAACTACAATTACAGCACTTGAGTATTGCTGATAAGCCCTTACAGCCATCATAGGAAAAGTTTACCTCCTATTTTTTATATAAAACAATACTAAGAATGACATTTGACATTTCTTGCTTGGTATTTTAGTGTTCTAGTAAACACAGTCAAAGAAGGATATGTTCAATTGGCACAGATAAATTGCTACACAAAAATAAGATGCTTACAGTATTTGAGCAATGAATTTGTAATAATCTTGAATTTTGCCGGTCTGGAAATCTGAAATATACTGTGACCCATCTTAATTACAAATAGAGCTACCACTGAATTAGAGGAGTGGCCCTACAGAAAAACATCAAAAGCCCCAGAAAACCTTACAGCACTGGAAAACAGCAAAAACACTTCTTCATAGCTGTACTGTAAATTCACTGAGGATTTAAATACATGGGATAAAACCTTGGAAAATATGACTTGATTAATATTAAAAATATGACAGACTTCTATAGCATAAATGGAAATACAGTGGCATTGAGTGGTCAATATATAATTTATATGCAAAAATTACTTATAGTTCGAATTAGAACCAAAGATAGAGACTACACTTGAAATTTAAGAGTTTGTTCCTATCAAAGACATGGGCTCTTTTGTAACTTTTCTGCCACTCCCATCTCCACAAATGGGAGGAGGAGGAGCTTATGGTGAAGCCTATCTGTGAGGCTGACGTGTCTTCATGTACACACACACCACATTTTTAAAGGCATGCAAATTTGTGTGCTTCCCTACAATACCACCACACAAGTAAAGGCTTAGGAAAGGCAGAATGAACTAATTTTAAAATTAAGTACATTTAACTCAATTTTCTGCACACCTCCAAAATGTGATTTTGATTGCTACCACTGCAATAAAAATTTGCATTTCGAAATGAATAAAACCAAAATTGCTTTGCCTTCTGAACACACATACTTAGATTATAAACTGGGAAAAGAGCCATTGAAGTCTTTAATGTTCTTTTAAGCTGTTTCCAAATAATAATGCTTACCAATATTACTACTAATAAATGTAAATGCGTAAAATAACAAAAAAATTCAAAGTAACTGGCAATGAAGTGAACTCCCCCTTTAAAAAAGATAAAACACCTAAAGGGTTAAGGTGTTATACCATCTAAGTAAATGAGAAGATTTCCGAAGAGCCTTAAGTTAAGAAATACTTGAACAACACTTGGAAGCTCTGCACAATTTACTAAAAAGCCTACGCTATGAAAAATGATTGAGGAGATGAAAAAGTGCTACAGTGTTTCTTCTAGTGAATTTAACACTATATTAACTCATCCAAGAGCCTTTACCTTCTAGCCATGTGTAGAAAGATTCTCCTGTAAATACAAAGTACATAGTTAAATGAAGAGTATTCATTTCCAACATTATAGTATCTTTATATTACTATGCATACAACATTAGCTGCCATCTGGATGTGAAGTTAAGTGATTTAGCCATCAAAACAAGAACAGGCACAGAAGCAGCTAACTTTGAGGTTAGTTCAAAACTATTGGGGTCAGAATAGGAGAAATACAAGAATGACCATGACTAAGCTACTGGTCAGGGCATTCAGCAGTGTATGGAAGCACAAGTCTGATTTTATGCCCTACTGGTGAAAGAAATGATGGCAGAGTGCAATTCTAACAGCCTTCACCTTGACCTGCCCAAAGATTTCCTTAAGACTTAGAGCTTTCAGTTTACTGAAAAATCTTAAAGTCTGCCTCACTGTAGGTGGACCAAATATTTTCTCCCCACTCTCTCCCTATCTTCCCAAAAGCAAGGACATTCAAGAAGGTACACAACAAATTGTCCCTCTTCTTTTAAGGGATCTGACATCATTATCAATGGGGTTCTGGAAGAACTAATAACATTATCACAACATACATTCTATTACAAGAATAAGAACCAAGAATAGAATTGTGTTTTACTCTTATACACTCCTTCCCCGTACTCCAAATGAAAGCATGATTCCATTAAAAACATTTTCTGATCAATAATCTGCATAAAAACATAACTTTCCTGCTCTCTAATTCAATAACAGTAAAATGAATAAATCCAAAATCCAAAACTCTCTAATGCTTACTTCATTTCTGCAGCTCAAGGAAAATAGGATGACTTACCATCATCTCCACCTTAAAAAAAGAAATGCATAAGCATTAAAAAGATAATTTCCACAGCAAATTAGTAATGAAGCACAGACTTTACTACAAACACTCAAAGTGTAAGAAACCTTATTTAATTTATAAAAAATGGGCTACTTTCCATCCCTCCATTCTTGTCCCTCAAGACCACACAAGACTTAACACATTGTAATAATGAAAGTAATAATGAAAGTCACTAAGAACTTGAAATCTTAGTAGCAGCTGATTCACATATTCTTGAAAGCTGTATTTTAGCTTCAGAAAGATGGTTAGGAAGCCATAGCCTTTAGTTTGCATTGTTCAAGGATCAGGTCCATGTTCCCTTCTGAAATTCTGATCCCTGCATTAAACCATTCTTACAATTCTTTTTATTTGTGTGTATCAGCAATATATCAGCTTTTAGTAATTATAAATATTGAGATACCTTGATTTTCTAATGGATGGTGATTTTTTAAAATTTAATCTATTGCCTAATGGTTAATTTTTAAGGGAAATGAGACACACTGGCAGGGGAAAGCTGATTCATTTGAAACATCAGGTTATAACTTTCAACTTAAATTTGAAAACAAACCCCAGGTCAATAGCATACTTTTTTTTAAACATTCTTGCAGATAATTGATCCTTCCTAAATGTCCCCTCCTTCAAATAATGTAATTATTTATTGTATTGTATGTACACTACACATTATGGATGAAAAATGTACAACTACATTACACCAGAGTATTTACTTAGTCAGCAAAGTGACTAAATTAAATGTTTTTTGAAAAAAGAAACAAGCACACAAAAGTGCATCCGAATTGGATAATTAGTGTGAAACTTAGTAAACAGTTTGAGACTTACAACTTAGTTTTCATATAAGCTTACCTGACATTAATAAGACTATTAATAGGGATAAGATTAGGCATGTATGTAATAAAGTACCACAAGCCTTAGTCTAAATATTGATAATTTACATCTACTTCTACAGAGGAAATTAAGCAGAAAGCACACCTACAGACTGGAGATTGATATTTGTATCACTTGTACTGCAACAGTCATTATGTTAAAAGAAGTGCATTGGAAAATAAAACAGGCAAAACCCACCCCTACTAGGCGCCAGTGGATTTAAGGGACGATAGACAGATCGAGGCCTAAAAAATAAGTTAGAAAACACAAAGATCAGTTTTAAACTAAATTGAGGTGCAAGTATAAGAAACAGGTTTCCACTCCCTCCTAATTACTTGAAGCAGTTTTCTTCGTAAATGCTGTTCCATACTCTCCAAGCAGAAGGCCCCTTGTAACCAGTGTAACGCTCTGGATTCAGCAGCAAATCCACATACTGTGCATCTGGAGATCTCTCATCTAAATAGGAAAAGATTTGTTATATATGCTAACTGATCAGTTGAAAAAGATTTATTTTAACCAGTCACACAGAACTAAACATAAGCAAGAGGTCTCATATAATACTATTCAGCCTTCCAGCTGGATTGTAAGTGCCTTGTATGTAAAAAAGCAACAACATGAACAATAAATACAAAGCTCAAAAGTATATAATCTATTCCAAAGTTTCCTGTGTACCTCTAATTTCTATAATGTTTGATGATCATCTAGGTGGCTTCTTTAAGTTTACCATAAACAGTTGACATGCACTGTATTCCTTGACCCTAGGCTAAGATATAAACAGTGTTTTGTTTTAAATGGTCTTCAAATTTAGGGTTTGTCTCAGAATTTGGTTGAAGGGGTTGCTTTTTTGGAAATGGGTATACTGCATACAGTAGGTTCCTAATAATGACAAGATCACAGCAGTACATCTTATAGGCACATACTGTAAATTTAATAGCTAAATCCATTTTTTCTCCAAATACCCTTGTATACTGGCAGAAAAGTCTGAATCACATTGCTTGACTGAACAAACCTTTCAGCATATTGCAGAACAAATCTCTTGGTTACAAGAAGAATGTTACTCAAGCATCCTTCCAACAAGCTATATCCTCACCTCTGAAGTTTGCTACTTATCCAAAGAAGATTGTGAAACAGGTCTCTCTCTACTTAAAACCATTGCAGAAACAGAAATAGTTTCAAGCTACAACAGGTAAAAAGCAGGAGGAATTCACCCCCCTTGGAAATTCTAGGTCAAGACCAATTCATGCTTAAACAAACTCCACCTACAATACAAACCAATAGTCCAGAGACATATTCATAGGAACAAGAATGGCCAAGAAGTGCCACGTAGTACCTCCTCAGATAACAAAAAAAGCCACAGAAATAGACAGTGAAACTGCTCTAAAAAAGAAGAGATGATTCTGCATGAGCAGTTAAGCATCACTTCAGCAGCAGCAGCAAAAACAAAGGAGACTGATACAAGACACATAACAATGACTGCCAGATGAGGGAAAGTCAAATTACAGCTTTATTTATTTATTTGACAGTGTGGCCAACCTAACCAGCTCCTACACTGCCTGATTACTTCGGGGTCCATTTTTCTTCTTGTTATCCACATACAACTGAGTCTATGTGTGCTATGGAGCCACACAACAGAAAAGTGGAAAGCTGACCCAGGTTACTAAGTTTTTTCAGCTAGATCAATTCCCTTATCTAGTTTATCATTAAGCCCAACAGGAAGAGAGGAAGAGAGGAGAAAAAGACACCAAGGGTTTCTAGTTCCTTCCCATGACTCCCAGTAGTTACTCTCTCTCACTCTCCCTGCTCCAGATCACAAATTCACCCAACAAGCCAGTTCATCACAACAGTGTGGGAGGTGGCTGAGACATGGCAATTTACTGTCCTGCTATTTAGGTAAGCCTCATCAGCTCACCATGCACAAGGATGCACACCAGAGCCAGTACAAAAAAAAAAAAAGCCACACTGGAAGACACAGCTGGGGACATCCTCCTTCAGCAGGGCATGATATAAGGAGAGATGGAGTTAGAATTGGGAACTACTAAGTTAGTACTACTTCTAAAATAAATGCTCCTCAACTATACCTGTCACAGCTCAGTACTACTAAAAAATGTATGTAGACAACTCAAAGACAGTAGAGACAACAGCAGCTAATTTCATATAACAGTTCAGATCTACAGTAATGCTCATCAGCTATTACAGGAACAGCTCATATAGAAAGTAGTCAGATCAGATGCAGCAGAAGTGCTGAAAGAGAACTGCAGCTGCTAAGTCCACTGCAGCTGCTACTTTCTCAGGTGACACCAAACATAAGCCTAAAGGCAGATGAAAACAGCTATCATTATGCCCTAAACATTCCTAGCATAGAAAGCTTCCTAAGTTGTTTATTAAAAAGGACTATAGTAGTCAACCCTGAAGCTGGCAATTCTCACACTTATCTGACAAACATTCCTTTGAGCTTTGAACATTACAAGCAAATAAAAACCTCACATACATGGAGTAGAGGAAAGACACAAACTAGTATCCTAATGTTTTAATAATAAGAAAGTCATCACAAATAAGGGTGCAGAGATCATTTGGAAACAGCAAGGGTGGAAGGGGAACAAACTCCGTCCAAGCACCAAAGAATAGCAACAAAACAATACAGTAGCAAGAAACAATCAGCTGCAAGCAGTTTGTCTTATATTTGTACTAGATGCAATTTTTTTGTAAGAAGCTTTTTAGAAAACATGTTAGCTCCCTCCCATTTACTGTCTTTTTTACTTATATAAATATCTCTCAATATACTAGAAGGTAACAGTGAATGTGCACTGTGTAGGCTACCAAACACTCCTTGTAAAATTACAAAAGTCTGCACTTTGTGTGTATTATATGAACTGTCACATTTCTGTCATTTAAGACAAAACTAAAACTTTTTAAAATTGTTGTTTGTAAAGAAACCATGATCTTCTGCATTTTTATGAGACAGCAAATAAAACAAGCACTCTGAAAAAGCTTAAACATTTTACCATCAAGTTCACAAAAATGATCCTGTGAATCATCGTATCTTGCCCAGTCAATGAAAGCCTCCTTACTTTGGTTACTGAGGGGAAAAAAAAATACATTTTATTTTAAACTTTTAAATAAACAACATCAATAAGAGCTTCTGAAAGAAATACAACCCAAATATAGCTTGGAAGTGGATTCTGAGTTAGTGTATCTGAAACTTGAGGATATATGGAGTTACCCCTTGTTAATTGCACAAAAATTCAAGCAAGCATCAACTGCAATACTTTCAAAAGTCACCTTAATGTTGAGACAAAGATTTCACGACTATTTGAACAAACCGTGCAGTGGCTTCTCTTCCTTCAGCAAGAACTTGGTAAAATATGTTCTGAGAATATATTTTTAACACATTACAAAGCTCTACTTTAGCAGCTGTCACTTTGAGGGTAGAGGAGGGAGGAATCACCCTGTTTTCATAACCTGTACTTTCATTGAAACCTACAATAGTTAGTGCCTTACTTTTTGCTGGGAGACTAAATGTCTAAATCCTTCTTTAAGCTAAAGGACTCTGTGAATATGATTTGTCCTAAGCCATTTTAATAATAATGGTATTCCACTCACTCTAGCATTTTCAAAGGTGCACTGTACTAGAGAGACAAGTACTTTGAAGTTCTCACACTATGAAACACAAACAATGCCAAAACCTTGATTCTGTGACAGCATGCAGCACAGAACTACTGATGCCACACTCCTGACAGAAAAATGTAAGCAAAGTTAAGATTGGGAACTCTGCTCCAGGGTGCAGTGAAGTGCCTTGAAACAAAAACAATCCATACCGTTTGATCAAATTAGTACCAGCTCAATTCTACAAACAGATACAATTCTACAACAAGATACATTTCTAACCTTCTGCCAAATCACAGCAGGAGACTTTATACTTGGCATTAGGTGAGGAAATTCTCTGGTAATTACCAACAGACAAGATTTGATAACCACAAGAAACACATTTATAAAGGAAAATAACCCAAACCCAAGAGGATGATGCACTGCTAGGTCGAGAACACTGAGGTTTTCCTCGTGAACTCTTCCTCCACATGCAGGATCCATTATCTGTCCTCTCTAAACTTTAATCATCTATCCTACTCTCAAAAAGGCATTAATCTCTAGCTCTCCATTTCCAATCTCACATCCTTTTACCTTACAGAAATGGAACAGAATTCAGCATTTCTTATTTCCCCTAAAACACCACACACCAGGCAGAAACAGTTGGTTTTTTGTGGCACAAGAAAGAGTTTCAACATCTTTACCAGGTAGAACTGCCGAAATTTGTGGGCAAAGGCATCACGTCCCTCCATCAACAGTGAAGATTTGATTTTTCTAGTTCTATTTTTTAAAAGTGGGGAATCCAGTAGAGTGCTGTGTTTTCTAGATGCTGTTCCACACACTTTTGTACCCAGGGCAACACCCTCCTGCAGAATTGCTACCACCCAGCCTTGACAGTGCCATGCAATAAGCAAGACCAGACAATTGATCCAAGCTAAAAATAACTTTGCCAACAACAAAAGTAACTCAACTCCCTGAGCTGGTTCACTGAATGATCACAAACAGGCACATCAGTGCAACAGTGGGACAAAGCAGGACAAAACCCCTTAATCCATCACAGTTGTCAAGAACAAAGAGTAGAGAAAAGTAGTGGTTTTATTTGCAAGTTTCTTCTGACTCTTGATGCTGTAGGATATCCTTCTAAATAACATAAAATTGTACTTTAAGCAACAACAAAAAAAGGTCTACTTATCATTTAACACATTAGCTCAGATGTTCTTGCATTATTTCATATTTACTTTCTAATGGGTTATGGAAAAAAAGAAGAACAAAACCCAGCACATTGCCAAAACCAGAGAGACAAATTAAAATGTTCCTTTCTTACTATTTTAGCACTATTGATGTAAATAACAGCATACCTTAAGGTACTGTTAACTGCTCCCAGCTTGTTAGCTTGCTCACAGTCTTCCAATTCTTTGGAATTATTTGCTGCTTTTGAATACTGTAAGAAAAGTCATATTTACTATGCAAATGAATTACTTAAATCCTCTAAGAACAGGTATTGTGAAAGGATTTCTAAGTCTAGGAGTGAATACCCTAGTATTAAGGAAAAACCCTCTTATTCTAGAAGCAGTATATAGTTCTGGAACATTTCTCACTTTGATTTTTTTTTTTCACTTAAGTTCATCAGGCTGATTTCATTCTGTGAATTTAATGACAACAGGGAATGAAGCTAAAGATGTCAAAATTCTGTTTTGCCTTTTGTTTAAATTAAATGGAGTTCTTTTGTTATGAAACACCCTACATGGAATGTTTCAGATACTTATTTACAGTCTCATAAAAGGAGCTTGAAAGACAAGCAGCATCGTAACTACAAACACACTTTGTTTTTGCAAGTATAACCATACCCCAAGTTTCCTTGGTTATTTCAGTAGGTATATTTATTAGCTTTGGCCATTTACCCCTCATATTTCATTTAATCCAATTCACTGGCTTGCTTCAAATGTGCACAAGTCTGGAAGACAAGCTTTTCCAGCTGAACTCAAATTCTGCTTATTTTAAAGACAGAATTGAAATACATAAGCTGAACTTTGATTCTAAAGTATTTTTTAAAAAGTAATCCACTAAAATACTTCTGGAACATTTCTAAGGAAAACGTTTGAAGAACTAAAAATTAAATTCCACTATTCTATAATAATATGGTTATATCAGCAGAGAATTTAAGTCTGTGAGCTTAAAGCTCAAAAAGTTCTTCTAAGTTTTGGAACATAAACGGTAGTAACAGTGCTCTCTTAAAAGATAAACTCAATTTCCTACTCTTTGGGGTTTTTGGATTGCGGGGGTGGGTGGGGTGTATGTGTGTGTTTTTTCCAGACTAAGCCTTAGGTGAGTTCATAAAATAAATAAATGATACATTTTAAAAGAAAGAATAATTCATTTCTGAGGACAGTCTTGTGGTCAAGATGCCAGAGGCAAAGTACCACCACAATATGTATCACAATACTTCTCAAAAAAAGATAGCATTTAATTAAAACTGTTCAGATGAGTAAACAAAATGATTTGCTTTTTAAAAATGCATTTGCCTGAACCAACACAAAGAAAAAACAGCAGACCTACTGAAGACGAAAGAAGTGAAGGAGATTAAAAAAAACCAAACAATTGAAATCATGTTAGGGGATTTGTCCATTAATATTTCCTCTAGAAGGAACTTCTTGCTCAATTTTCTTGGATTTGACAGGCATGGGACCTCATTCTTTAGCATTGTATGGATGTTAAACTGAAAAATGGAAACAAGGAATGGCTTTAACCTAGACTGAAATAGATACTGCTGATGAAATAACATACTGAGATGCTGAAGTAAACATTCTGCATGTCTAGAGTTGCAAACCAATCCCTACCCTGAAGTGAAAAAAAGGTTACTGCCAAGATTATAATCCTAAATTTCCAACAAAATGAACATTCAAGTCTCAAAACGTGTTTCCAGCCTTCCCTATTCCCTAGTGTTTAACAGGAACAGTTATTGGATCAGTGCTCTGTGACCCCTGACTAGATCAAAACAAAATATCTGTTCTTGCCAACCAGGATCTCCTAAGACCAGTTACTGGGAAAAAAAAAACAGGAAAGAGAAGGGCAGGAAGTAAATTACAAAGTTAAATGTTGTAACCCTGAGTTACTGCATCCTGTCCCTTGCTTCAAAGATTAATAGCCCCAAAATATGCATTCACCACTCAAATGAAACAGAACTATAGAAAAGGAAATTACTGTTTGCCTCTACAGCAGTATTTCAAAAGGCTTATGGCGGTGTCAAGCATTTAAAAGACATCCTCTATTGCTAACTGCACTCCTATGGGGAAGCTGTACAAGTGTAACCTTGGTCTTTGCAGCTAGATGAGCTTTCAAAAGAACTCTTCTCTTCATTGTTCAGCAAACAAACAACAACAACAATAAATTCCCCAGAAAAGCCTAAATTAATCTAGAAGTTTACAAGCTCCTCTACATGAAGAGAGAAAGGCAATGGGAAACTGGACAGAAGCCACAGAGAACTTCTCTGCAGGATTCTACCATAAGTATATCTATTCAAGACATTATAACTCTCACAGTTAAAAAGATACCTTGGTTATTTTCAGCTTTTCAAGACAGACACTATCAGGATGAAAGAGAGAAACTGGAAATGTATGTCCTTGGGGAAAAAAACACCTCTTTTTCTTAACCCAGTACCTTACAGATTAGCCATAAGGTGCAAGACTTCCCCAAATGGGAAATTAGCACAGGCTAACAGCACAGTACATGCACAGTCCTTGAAACAAAACATTCATACTAAAATGAATTTGATATTTCCTTAAAAGGATATTAAATGAGATTGTCATTTTTTAATTGGCTCCAAGAAAGATCTTTTAACTGAACCATAAGAAGTAAGAAAATGGCACAGGTAAGATTTATGTCTGTTCTGACGACCATTTCCCCCAAAAATATTTGCTTCTCTAACAGAAAAGCAGCACACATTAGTGTGTTCTACTGTAGATTGAAGATACAGAATTGCCTAACTTTCATTACTGTAGCTGGGTTCAACAACCTACAAGGCAACTCAAAGCAAACCCCTGTAGTGAGCATACAGTGAATGGCAACTTCCCAAAGAAGCTATCCCACTTTCTTTATTATGGTGAAAGCAAAAGGCGTCTGTTTTTTCACTTCCTAAATCCAATTTGATATGCTTATGTGAAGTATCTAAAGAATAGCATACTCTTTGGTTACTATTTAACAACTTATTTATGTCTCTCAAGATTAATCAATCAGGAAGGTCAAATACCTACTACAAGAATCCTTTCTAAAATAGTCTAAAGCCTTACAGTCCTTCCCTTTAGGAGGCATTATGCTGTTCCAGGAGTCATTTTCTCTACAATCAAGCTTGGAAGACAAAAGAGTCAATGAAAAAGAACTGGCAACAGATGATTCAGCTAAAACACAAGATCTGCTGCCCAGAGATAGTGTCAGCTTTTCAGAACTACTGCTGCTTGTGCTGGAATGGTGAATGACTGACAGTTATGTCATATCAGTGAGAAAGATTTTTCTTCTCTGATTACCAGGAGCCTCTAAATGAAGAGGCAGTCCTTACTTCAGGATGAGTTAACAATGTACGTATAAAGAAAACAAGACTTCCTCTGGAGCTAAAGCTTGGACAGACTTGCCTATACTGTTCAAGACAGCAGGACACAAGTGATCAATTCACAATGAAGTATTCATTTCAGCTATCTCTGATAATGCTTCTTGGCATGAAGTCTAAACCTAATGCAAACAGTCCTTTTCCTAAGTCCTTTATGATACTGTGAACTACACTCAGACTGCCCAGTGAGGTAGAAAGCACTGGGGGGGATGGAGATATGATAGTTAATCAAGTGCTAAGTGTCTACAACACAGTCAAGGCACTCAGTAGGAAGATGTCTCATTTGGGAACCATTATCCCATCAACTGCTAAAATCCTTATTCTTGGGGACTGTGTTTGGGATGTGCAGGTGGGTGGTTATTAGTCTTTCTGCTCTGACCTCTTTTCCTAGGCGTACATAGCCTCTCTACCTTTTCTGGCTTTGCTAAGCTCACTTGGTGATCTACGAAGGATGGCTTGGGGAGAAGCAGGCAAAAGCCAACAGCACAGACTGACTGCTTAAGTTTGCACTGGCCGCTTTGGCCTAAACTGTCTTTAGACTAATGACCAAATAATCTCTGGACTAATGATCTCTTGGAAATAAGACACAGCAGAACTACATGCAATCATCTGGGTTCTCTTAATATTAGATGTTGTGATTATTTATGGTTCTTAAAAAAGACTGCACTGCTACTGCCTCTGTGCATCTTAGCCTACAGCTTTTTAGAAGGTGGCCTGTACTCAGAACTGAAGCAACAATTTTGCACCAGGCATTCTGAGGCCATGGACTGCAGTCCCCCGTCATTCACTGATTTGGTCTGCATCAGCTCTCCAGCAGTGACAGATTCAAAATGACATGACAGTACCAGCTATGTCAGAAACACTACTATACATAAAGGTAATAAGGTAAAGCTGCATACAGGAATCAATCAGGTATCTTAACTAGTTCATCAGTATGAGAACACTGAAGGGTTGTACTAAAAAGTCACACAGCTGTTATAAAGTTAAGATTTAAAAAAAAAAATCAGAAAGAACTTAGAAAAAAAAAAAGGAGTACTTACTTTATTAGAGCTCCCAGCCTTAATTCCAACAGGTATTTTGCTCTAAAAACAAAAAATAAGTCACAGCTTTTACACTGTTCATAGGAACGTTTATGCTTGATAAAAACCTACAAATTACATATCATTCCTATAGAGATCAAAGCAAACTTGTTTTTTGAAAAATTAACTTGCTCATTTACCTTCTCAACATGTTATATCCAAAAGAGTGCTAGAGCTTAGAACAGACTTATTCTTGAAGCTATCTGGTTTGTTCATAAAATGAATAAGACCTCAAAACATTTTGGTTGCATTTTTACTTTCGGCATGGAAAAGAATTTTATCACTTTTATTTAAGTTCTCATTAGTAAATATTGTTACTATCCAAAAAACCTTTTTACATCATTTGATCTTATTATATATCATAATAAACATATTATTTGATCCATACCTCAGGACAAGGCTCTACATGACAATCTTTGATAGAACAATGGCCATCATCAGCCCAAAATGGGCATGGTCTCTTCAGGTTGACCTAAACATACAAAACCAGAAGTTTGCAATCAATGCTTATATAAGACAACCGTAGAAAAAAGTTCTCAGTATCAGAAAATCCTTAAATTAAAGGAGAGGATTCACAGAAAAAGCATTATATTAAGTACTTTAAATTTAGAGGGTTTTGGGAGGGGGGTTTGGTCTGTCATTTGGTTTCTTCTAATTACTCTAACTACATAAGCTGAAGCTTCGTGCAGTAAAACTATTAACGATAATGGTCTCCACTGAAAGAACACAAACACAGTATGTTAAAATTAAATCTCTCACTAGTAAAATTTACTAATTCAAGTAAGTGCTTGGATGATTTTGGATTTCAAAATCAGACTAAAAACAGATTATTATTTTAAAATGTTAAAGAGATTCCTCATTCAAAAAAACCCTGACAAGACATTTAGCAGATGGTACGACTTCTTAGACGTGATGACAAATATCTTCTCGTTACAGCTCAAACCTTGCTAGCACAGATACAATAAAAGCTAAGATTTTAGGTTGCTTCCCCCTCATTTCCTCTATTCAATGCACAAATACCATTCCTAGGAAAAAAAAGTAAAATTTTTTTATACTTGTTCCCTTGTATTTTTTTAAATAAAGCACAAAATAGTTTTACATTCCCCATCACCTTCACAATAAGACCTATTATATAAAACTTTCGCCTCCCACCAATTTCTACCAAAAAAAGACCAGCTAACATAGTGAAATCATAACCTTCTTCAAAGTAAACTCTCACAATAAAATGCTTACACACTGAGGAAGATGTAAGTAACTAGGCAGCCACTGCTTTTACACAGAGGAATGCAGTAATAAAACACTGCTGCTGAAACGGCAGATTAATTCAGAAAAAACACATACAAATCAAGATATACTAGTTCCAGAATGACTGAAGAGCACCAAAAACCAGTACACACAGACTGAGGTTGTATAGCACCTGTACTTTAATCAATACCAATAATGTACTATCTACATAGACCATCCTATCTTCTTCAGGGTATGAGGTACTGGATTTTATTATTATCCCTGAGAGTATTATTCAGTCCTTTCACAAATTAAAAGACAGATTATTGATCATGAGGTTTCCACAATTTGTGTGTTTTGATGTATAAAACTAAAGAGACAAACATTTTTATTTCTTTCATTGAGAACTGTTCTACTATTTAGAAGACACCTAGCACAATTTCTGTGAGACTTTATGAAGTTTTCTCTGGCTTTTGAATAAAAACTACCTCATCCATACAGTATTATACATTAAAGTTTGAGTTCTTTTATGACTGTTGAACTAGGAACACAATAGAAATACTGTGACAGAAGTTACAAAAGTTCACAATTTAAGTTCCTGAATTACAAATTCAATTACTTCAGAGTAGGAGTGTTTTCACTCCAAGAATGAGTATATTTCCCCCTATGCTGCAGCTGACCTAGATGATCATTGAATAATGTCCTGGTTCTGGCCATGTCAGGGTTAATACTTGCAGTACCTGAGAGGGGACATGGCTAGGACCTGGAGGTTATTATGTAACACCTCACATCATTGCCAGCGGCAGGGGAAAGGGACTCTGTTCCTGGGAGAAGGAGTTCCTTCCAGTCAAGAAAACATGGCAGAGGGAGTCACCTGATATTGTCTATTATTTTTTTCCCCTCTGTGTGAATAATTTGTTTTCTTATGCCCTCTGTCATTAGTACTCTTGCTGTTACTGTTCATTTTCTTATCTCACTGCTGTTTCCAGAAAGTCGTTCTTATCTGAACCCGTGATCTTTATCTCTTGTTCCTCCAATTATCATCTGATGTAGTGTGGGGAGGAGAACAGGGGAAGGAGAGTTAGTGGTGCATGGTTCACTGAGGGCACTGATTTGGGAAGCACTATTCCTAAACCACAACACCTACCTTCACAATTCCCACATCCATTTATTTATGTGCTCAAAAGCACTTCCAAAATTCTGCACAGGGATATCAAAAAAGCTGTTGCTTATTCACACAGGAAAGGGTGAAGAACGTTCTGACTGACTTACTCCGTTTGCTTGTTGAACACAAATTCTTCCCTGACACCACTGGAAGTACTAAGTGAAGTGTGGTGCTGGGAGCACTGCACACAGGCCCTTGGAACTGCCCATCTATTAGGAAGATCAGTATAAAAGATGAGGCAAGATTGTGATACACCTTTAGAGTATGATCTGCAGAACTGCTGTTGAAAAGAACATCAGCTCTAAATTTGCAGGATGAAATTACTGTTGTTTGAAGCCTCATATACCTGTTGCTCCTCATCTTCACATGTTTTGTATTTTTCTGTTGCCTCTGGAGAATCTCATTACCACTACTATGTGATGTATTAGTACTGAAGTTGCACATATCCTATATCTCCTGAAAAGCAAATTTAGAACTATATCATGTAGCAGGAGATTCAGGCTGCAGTTACACATTACTGCTTGCTCAGGCTAGAAAAGGAGGTGTCAGGTGCTCTTTTCTCCTTCTGCACACTCATAACTCCATCTTGTGTGAGTTTAGTATTTGTCCGATTCCAGGCTGGCTAGATGACTTTCTACATCCTGAGGAGAAAAAAAACCCAAAACCAACAAAAAAAAAAACCCCAACAAAATCAACAAAATCCTACCAACAAAATCACCTACCAAATGACAAACCAAAACACCCAAACTAATTATCCACCAGGTTAAAGAGATGCATTGGCCGAACTGAGAGCTAAAAGTAGCAAAGGGGCAGCATGCTGCCCTAGAGGAGTGTAACCTCCTTCTTCCAGTGGCTGGCAGCCATCTGATTAGCTCCGTCAAAATGCAACTTCACTTTTAAGTTAAGCATATCTGCAACCTGGAGTATCAGGCTTCAGATCTTCATTTGTACATCAGATAGTAATACAGAGAAAAAAAATGCTTCAAGTAATAAAAAGTGATATTATTATACCACTTGAAAAAGGAACAGTTTTACCCATTTTTCAAAGGAATAGCAGTTGTCTAGATAGCAAACACTACAATCAGAAATAAGACAGCAATTTAAAAGAAAAGTAAATCATTGCAATATTTCCATTTCAAATTATACACATTTCTTAGAAGATAAGCACTGCATGCTGTCAGAAAATTGCTAATATATGATCCTTTCCTAAATGCAGCAATACAAAGGCACTATCTTTAAAATTACTGCTTATCAATTGCATGAAAGCAGTCATGATTTATTGTTACTGACTCCAGGATTAACAGAGCAAACAAGACTTATTACCAACACAACTGTCAGGGACTGAAAACCTGCTTCAGTCAAATTAAAGAGCTGTGGGCTCTTTAACAGACAGCTTAACACTAGCAAGTTGACTTAATATGAAGCCCTTGGTATATTTTCTGCATTTTATTTAAATTATTCAGGAAAACACCATTCCAAGTGTACCTTGTAATATCTGAAGTAATCACGTTCTTGCAATTTCTGGATTTTGGGAAAGATCTTGAAAGTATTGAAGTCATCGATGCTTTCTATGTCACATAAACAATCATCTAGGACTCCTGTGAGCTATTGAAAAAATACAAACATTTATTTTTAATATAGAAATAGAATATTAACTGTAGAAAAATCCTTTAAAGAGAAAAAAGATGGTGGTTGAAAGAAATACTCGTGAAATACAGTTCCATACCAAATATTTCCCATCACTAAAATACGCTTTTATACACCTCACAAACTCAAAGTAAGACTGCAGAACTTTTTTGAGCTTAAGCCCACCTCCAAATGCAATGCTGAATCAATGCTAGCAAGATGAACAATTTCATCCCTGAAATTTGTTGGCACTTTCAGCATATAGAACTTTCTGCAGAATGAGCAACACGATTTTCCAAATTACAAACGTGGTATATTAGCAGAGTTGCATTTCAAGTATTCTCCTACCAAATGCTCATGAGTCGAATTGCCTAAAAAAACCCTACAATCACACACTGTCATCTTAGTTTCATATTTCTTCTCAAAGTGTGAAAACACTCCATTCAGTTTCCTTAAAGGAATAAGGAAAAGGAGTTTAGGTTCCTCTGTGTCCAAGAAGTTTGCAATTTCACAAATAAATTCAACACATAAGTACTAGGAAAACCAGGTGCAGGGATCTATATTGTAATGCTGTGAATCTGTCATGAAACCAAGTATGTCTTTTCCAGGTCTCATCCCTCTTCTTCTGCCAGGACAGCAGGCTGTACTGCTCCTGCACTAAGTTGAGACCACCTCTATGAAAGGCAGCACACTACCAGTGCAGAAGTTCTACTGCCAACACAGAGAGGGAAGGCAGGACTGTGCACACAGCAGAGAGGACAGCTCCAACTAACATCGCAGACTGGGCTACGGCAACGCTTGCTGAGACCCTGGCAGTGTCTGACTGAAAGGTGGAAACACTGAAAGTGTGATTCTATGAACACTGGTATGACAAATTTCAATAAATCTAAACTAACTCTCTTAGGAATAGCTTCTTAAACTATTAGAGATATGTCTGAAGGCTTCAGATCACATTAAGGCAATGGAACCAAACACTGGTGTTTACTGCTTCTATTCTTCAGCCAGACAGGAAATTCATTGACATCCATGATAGCCTAGAATGTATTTGAAATAGAACTGCTCACACATCTTATATCTTGCATGGGATTAGAAGAACTTCTAAATATTAAAATGCAAACTATGTTATATGCAAAAGGAAACAAAAAATATTTTGGGGCCTTTTTTTCCTCTACAGATTTCACACAGATGAGATTATGAAGTCATCTAATCTGTTTTATGCATGATAAATCACTCCCGTACTTCACAAAACAGATACCCTTATATAACCAAGCTTGATGTACAAGAGCCACTAGAAACCAAATTGTAGGCTTCTGCTCCTTTATGAAGCATAAAGGAGGCCTGGGAAATGGATTTCCCCCAACTCTTTGTGAGAATAAAGAGGTGAGGATATGGCAATAAAGCACGTAAGTGGAAAATTCACCTTATGTAGATCCTACTTTTCCTGAGGCACTAAATAGGCTGTCACAATTCTGTAGAGGAGATATGGCAATGAAGTAAAACTAATTTAAGAAAAGTTGCTTTAACCAAAATTTTTTTCCTTCTGTTATGCTTGCCTTGTTAATGTTATCTGACTCCAAACCTGGGCAAACAACTATCAAAGAGCCAATGTATAATTACAGGTTTTTCGCGGCCCACATGACTGCCAACTTCAAAGTCAGAAGAAAAACTTGCTATTAATGACGCTTACAGAAATAAAACCCCTATGCATTTTAATCTATAATAATTCCATTAAAAAACTCAAATTTTCTTATTGATCACACAGAGGCAGAAATCTGCAAAGGCGCCTCCATTATAGGTAACACCATACCATGAAGCAAACAGCACAACATTTCATTGTAATATAAAAAGGGAAAAACATAACTCTGAACATTTTGCTCAAATATTACTGAACTGTGTAAATAGGATGATACGAGAAAGTTTTTTTGGACTGAGAAGATGAAGAGTAGGAAACTATTTTGATGACCAGTACACAAGGCTATCCACTGCTTACAAAAATAACTTTACCATCTATGCAAAATGCTTTTTCAGGGGAAAAATGTCCCAGATAAATACAATAGTCACACTCAGTGTCAAATCCTCATGGAACAATAAAAAGCTGCAGCCTTTTACTTAACTAATACCTCAATTCTAAGAGCATGCTTGAAAACTCAGTACAGTTTACATAGATCAATGAAGTTTCAGAAATGAATCCTCCTCAACACCTAGAAATTATCTAGGATATTGTGAAGAGAAAAAATAATTCAGAGTAAGAAGAGCAAGCAAACTAACTTCCCCATTTCTTTTTCTCACAACATTTTCAGAACTGGAACAGTTAGCTCCCTGTATACATAAAATAGCAAAATCAAGGCTTCCTTGGAAAGCATGCTCTAAAATTAAACTAAGCCATATCTGTACCAAACCACAGTTTATAAAATACTTAAACAGCATATATGAAACAATAATACTGCACAGCAGTGGAGTCAGTTCACAGCAAGGTAATGCAAAAGCAACACTGGCTTCAAGTACTCCAGTTAGAGGGCTTTTTTAATTAATCTAAGTGCAGGCTTCAGTGCTCTCTCTTGTAACGATGGAACACTCCAAGAACATACAGAAAATTCTTCCATTTTTGTCAACACCTGGGTCTTCTAATGAATTCTTTTTTTCAAACTGGGGACATCAAGACAAGAACAGTGCACTACACAGTTAAAACTAAGTATTGCAAGACCTACTTTGTTATTCACACAATTGGTACTTCGCCTTTTTAAATTTAACTATACTAGTTAACTTAGTCCACAAATATAAAGTCAAACTGTACTGTAAGTTATCACACTTCTATTACAACGGACAAGTATCACGATTTCTTTTTATCTGTTAATTATTTCAAACTCTACAATAAACTCTAGAAGCATAAGCCTACTATAATTTGTGTTCAAGAAGTCACCTGACATTGCAGGGGTGCTATTTTTTTCTACATTTCCAATATGCTTATCAGAGTACTTCCAGGTATTGTTAAACCTAGTTTAGTTCTTAAACAGGTATCAGAGCTATACCAGAGAAGTGAAACTTTTAACTTATCTTCTCCAAGATAAATCAACCTTTCAGAAGAAAAGGTCAATGTCCAACCTGCATCAATTTCTCCTTATGAAATCTGGAAATGCAGCCAGTACTTTAATATTAAGAAAAACAAAACCTGAATGAATGCATATAACAATAAGCAATCTATTCATATAAACAACCTTATTAGCGTTATCAGGTTGTTGGACTTTAATTGCTTCAACAATTAGAAGACCACCTGGGACAGCTTGTTTTGTTCCTTAGATGCTTTACTTTGCCATAGCTGCAGAATGAGAGAACAGCCTTACGTAACATGACTCCAAGAACTAATGGCTAGCTTATCTTTCCCTGCACAAGCCAAACGCTGAACACAACATACTAACAATTTTATGAAAAAGTAACAACCAGTCTCTCTGCCAAGCAGCACAAAAAAAAAGATGCCACTTCACCGAGTGCTTCTTTAAGAACTTCATTTCAATTAACATTTAGTTATGCTAAAATAGTTACTAAAATACTAGATTTTAAAACCAGAGACCACCTCAACTTACAACCAAAAAAGCTGCCATAAAAGTTATCCATGCTACTGTCATCATCGCCTTGGATGGTCACTTACAGCATAGCATTTTATACAATGCAGAAATTTAGAAAATATAACAACAATAATCTGGAGGACAAGCTTTGCTCCACGTGGACAGTGTATTCCTCTGTAAACTCACTCCAACGTCTTTGGCCCAGCTGAAAGCCTTTCCTACTTGACACCAGCTATCATTTCAGTCACGGTCACACGGTGGATGAATAGCGAGATGCTAACTACGGACACTTGTCATCCTAAAGCTGTGAAGGCATTTTAAAGAAGGAAGAAGCGTTCTCATCCTTGCCTGAAATGTGGACAAACAGACACGACCGAAGCACAAGCCAAGCCCGGGCACTGACATCACCATTGGAACATATGGCTTCTCACAGACTTCATCAGAGCACCGAAGTTTCTGCCTGAAGCCACAGGCATGATCCAGCACAGAGCTTCTTAACACATCCCCACTGACTGGTGCTACCTGTGGTTCCCAGGTCAACCAACTTCTCCCCGCAGACCGGCCCCGGCCTGGACCCCGACAAGGGCCAGCCACAGGGCATGGAAGGGGAAGGACGTGGGCTACCGACTCCAGCAAGAGATTCTCCGACTTCTCCGCGGGGAGCCTGCACAAGGCACGACCCAGAACTGCCCTCTGTCCCACGATCTCCCGAAGCGATCTCACCTCCCGCCTCTGCCCTTCTGCCCCTCCGGGAGGGCTCGCAGCCCTGCCCACAGCCAGCGGGCATCCCTGCCCGGCCACGGTTCCTCCCCGCTCCCTGCCGTCCCACCTCGCCGCACCGTCCCGCCAGCCGCCGGTTCCTACCTGGGCCTCCGCTGTCAGGACGCAGCCGAGCACCGCCAGCAGCCGCGCTGCCAGCCGTGCCCTCGCCGCCGCGCTCCGGCCGCCGCCGCTCATGCTGCTACGGCTGCTGNGCGGCTGGGCGCGTGCGCGCGGCGGAGGCGGCGGCGGCGGCAGGGCCGCGTGAGGAGGGGCGCGCGAGGGGCGGCGACGAGGGAGCGCCGCTGTGAAACCAGTTTGTCCCAGTCCAGACCCGCATAAACCTGAGTCCAGGCCGGTATATCGCAGTCCATCCCAGTTTAACCCAGTCCAGGCCAGTTTAGCCCGGTATTGTAGAATGGTACCCTGAGTTGGAAGGGACCCGCCAAGACCATCGAAGTCCATCTCCCAGCCCTGCACGGCACCATCCCCAAGAGTGACACCCAAGAGTGCCCAATAGCATTGTCCAAACTCTTGAACTCTGTTAGGCTTGGTGCTGTGACCATTTCCCTGGGTAGCCTGTTCCAGTGCTCATCCACCCTCTGAGTGAAGAATCTTGTCCTGATACCCAACCTAAACCTCCCCTGACTCAGCTCAGGCCTTTTCCTTGAGTCCTGTCGCTGGTCATGAGAGTGAAGAGATCGATACCTGCCCCTTCACNCGCTGTCAGGACGCAGCCGAGCACCGCCAGCAGCCGCGCTGCCAGCCGTGCCCTCGCCGCCTCGCTCCGGCCGCCGCCGCTCATGCTGCTACGGCTGCTGCTGCTGCCGCCGCCGCCGCGACTGACGGAGGAGGGGGCAGCCCTCGCCCCGCCGCCGCCGGCACAGGAAGGAGAGGGACGCGCCGCGGNGTATATCGCAGTCCATCCCAGTTTAACCCAGTCCAGGCCAGTTTAGCCCGGTATTGTAGAATGGTACCCTGAGTTGGAAGGGACCCGCCAAGACCATCGAAGTCCATCTCCCAGCCCTGCACGGCACCATCCCCAAGAGTGACACCCAAGAGTGCCCAATAGCATTGTCCAAACTCTTGAACTCTGTTAGGCTTGGTGCTGTGACCATTTCCCTGGGTAGCCTGTTCCAGTGCTCATCCACCCTCTGAGTGAAGAATCTTGTCCTGATACCCAACCTAAACCTCCCCTGACTCAGCTCAGGCCTTTTCCTTGAGTCCTGTCGCTGGTCATGAGAGTGAAGAGATCGATACCTGCCCCTTCACTTCCCCTTATGAGGGTATTGGACACCACATTGAGGTCTTCCCTCACTTCCTCTTTTCTAGACTGAACAAATCAAGCATGTTCCAGCCCTATAACCCCAGTCTAAACCTGATCCAATCCATACAACCCAGTCCAGACCTGTATACACCAGATTATCCCAGTATAATCCAGCGGGCTGGGGCCATGCTGCACTGGCACTATGTGGGGGAGTTGGGCAGGGCTGCAGGACCCCCTGCCCCCACTGTTGGGGCAGCTCAGAAATCTTTTGCTCCCAAATGTTAAATGTTTATCTGTGATTCATTTCAAGAATTGCAAAAAGTCATATTCCTGTGAAAAACATGAGTGTTGCTCAGATTTAATGTGCAGGATTGTTGAAATTAGGATTTTATTTTCAATTCAGATGCTAACTCAGGTTCTTCTTACACCCTTTCATTTGGAGAATACCCCTTTACTGGAGTGTGGAGATGAGCTTTAAGTCTGGGTTAACTATTTCAGAGAGCTTAAAAGTTTTAAGATTGACCTTTATTATTTACTTACAAATGAATTCAAATTAGTTTTCCTTTACATTTGTCCTTAAGGGGCCAGTACGTCACAGATTTTTGCATTGCTGAAAATGCCTCAAAAGGATGGTGTCTAGGAATTACAGAGACCATGAGATGAAGTAGGCAGTAGTTTGTTAGTCTGATTCCAGAGAAATGGTGTAATTGCTCCTTTCTTTCATCTCTGGAGTATAGGCAGCACAACCCTAATTTGGGAACAGATGACTAAATGAGAACCTATTTCTACTTCCAGCATCAGTGGAGCAATAAATTTGCTAGATATTTGAGAAGAAATGTCAGAACAGCTAATGTTAATGTTTACATTGCCATAGTTTGCTCTCAGTATCAGTACGCCACACTTTATCACAAGAGGTTTGTACTTTGCACAAAGGAACTGTTTCTATTCAACAGATTAAGGTGAATTCATTGTATTTGTTTACATTTTGTACCTTTGATTCTGGAAAAAAGTTTCCATCACGAGTATTTAGAAAAGCCCTAGAACTCTGGAAGAATCAAGCACTGTCACACTCTTGGGCTACATAAAGGACTACACAAATTAGAAATAAATTATCATATTTTTAAGTCATAGTGTTGATTCTGTTTTCAGTTCAGAGCTCTTTATATTAGTTACAGAGGGTACTTTATTTCTTCATCTCTGAAGTGCTTGTATCAGAAATCAGTTGTGGGTTAGCTTTTTACTGCCATATTAGAAGGATAAGGAATTGGCTGTAAAAAGTATATAATGGATAATTTTAAGAGGCAATAAAAAAACCTATTCCTTGTATATGTAGGTATTATCTGCTGTAACAGAAATGAACGTAGCTTAACACAGTTTTCTAAACTCTAGGGTATTTTCAATCTTATTTTATGTTTTAGTGTCAATTTAAATCTATGAATCCTACTTTGCTAGTGGTATAAAAATGTTTAAAAACCCCCAAACATAAAAATTCTAATACAGGATTTCTTTATGAAATCAGTTTCAGGAAACATCTGCAGAAGAAGCAGTCTTACAATTGCAATCAAAACCCAACAGCATATTACAAAGCTGTGAGTGCCTACTAAGCCTCTTTCTTCTAAAGAAATTTGCCATGATATTATGAAATTTTAGCAAGGGCTGAGGACAAGTCTTTACTGGGGAGAGAGATAATCACAGTTTACAGGTTGCTGGGATAATGAAGAGTCTGCACTGTATTTTTAATTTTTCAGTGTAGTTGTCATAAGAACAAACATCTTTTGTTATTTCACAATATGTGCTGCAGTTACACATGTTGACAGTTTTATTTACAAGCACTAACATTTTCTTTGTCTGTGCAAAGAAAGCCTTGAAAACAGGAACTAAAACCAAGAATTAAGTAAAGTACATCAGAGTCACTTCTTCCTCATGACTCTGTGATGTTCTCTAGAGTGGGCTGTCCTAGGGTGACATTATGATATGGCAGAGATCTGGGTGCACCAGAGAGAGAGAGTCTTTTAGTGGATGCAGCAAATATGCAATTACAAAATTTGCCTCTGGCCTGAAACTGATCAAGTCCTGCAAGTTTTATTGTATTACCTCCATTGGTGCCTTTTAGCCAGATCTTATTTGCCAGAATTGAGCTTATGGACTCTGGTTGTAGACAGAAATAATGATCTATGGGCATTAACTGTGTAAAAATGGATCTAAGAGATTATTTTGGACTGATTTAAGTGAACATACATGGTAAAACAGGGTGGCTTCACATTTCCCATTAGGAGAAACTTCGTAAATCCCAAATGCTTTGTCAAGTTGATGAACTAGATTTCAGTAATCTGAAATGTGGATTTTTATTTTGAAACTTTTTGCCCTTGAAACTTTTGCCTTTATTTGTTTTTCCAAATTAACTTTTGAATGAGTCCTTCCTAAACTTAGAAGAGTAAACCAGAGGAATCGATATGTCACAAACTTCTGTTTAAGTCTGGCAAACAGCAGCAGTGGGAGGGCAGTGCAGTGGAACATTTTGTGGTCGTCTAGATTTAATGATACAGCAAGGCACAGCTGTGGGTAAGAACTTTCAGTAAACCACCTGATGTAAGTACAGAAAGCAGCCAAGCACTAGGGCACATGAGTTCTGTGGTCTGTCAGGCTTCCTACTAGGAAGAGCTTGTACACCCTCACCCCTGTTCTGTCCTGCTATTTTTAGGTCTGATACAAGTTGTGTTTCCTTGCAAGTCATGCCTCATTGACATCTTGTTCCCACCTACTGATGTCTGTCTGAAAGCTACAACATATGTCTATGGCACTGGGTGCAAATAAATTTTGAAAAATACCTGTGGAGGTCTAGGGTTATCACAGGGCTGTGGCCTGTAAATGGCAAAATGATATGTCAAATTCAGTATAGTGGAAAAAAGTAAATTTTTGGTAAGAAAATACAGCAGTGTTTTCACAATGACTATGAGGAAAAAATCAAGAAAGATGGAATGCAGTAAAAGATAAAGAATAGCAAACTACGGGGAGTAAGTACATTTTTTAGGAAGTTTTTGTAGGTGGTGAAAAACTAACTATAAATCTTAGCCATACACCTGTGTTCTCATTTCCATGTTTCGTGTGTGTGTGTTACAGCTGGATGTTAACAAAATGCATTGTGTAGTCTAACAGCATGATCTGACTGAAGACTAGAAGTAATCTATGGAGTATTATTGTGATTCCTGTAGTACCTATAATTTTAAAGAAGGAATGCTAACATAGGAGTGAGTCTACTCACTCTGTCAAACTTCTGAGTATAGTGGGAGTGATGAAAATACATAATCATGTTTGAAAAAACACTTGAGATCTGTGCATGGGCTCCCTCTGTGTGCATGCTTATCTGTCTGCAAATCTGACCATGAGGTATAGATCTCATCTAAATTGTACATTTATGAAAACAAGCAGTCAGGCAGGGGGACTGTGCTAATGTCCCTGCAGAGGCATAAGCTGCAGCCTGAAATCAGTCGTATTAGGCTCAGTTTCAACACGTCAGTCTAGAGAAAGCAAGGTTTCACTGTTTCTGTGGTGTGTGTTTGACTTGGACACAGCACAGCTCCCACAGTGGTGGGAACATTTCCATATCATGCAGTCTTGCCAGGCAAACAAATCATCCACAGGCTTACATAAGATGGTCTAGGTGTGTGTAATTTCTTACATTTTCTCCATATAGTGCTGTTTCTGTCAATTAAATGTCAAAATTGTGATGTTCCTGTAAAAGAACTGTACAAGAGCAAACCAGTATCATTATTGGCAAAGAAAGTAGTTTTAACTGTTCAGCTGCTGATTAATTATCCCTACTCCAAAGAAGTCTCAGAATTTGCAAGTAATTTTCTAGCACCACTCTGAAGCTGCTGACAGTTAAAAACTATCTGTAGGATACTGGGAGAAAAAATGCAGGGAGATTTTCCCTGAATCTACTGAAATACAGGAGGGATGAAGAGTTTATGTTGACATAGAAGTATTTTACTCAATATGAACTTCCTTAAGTGAAAATGTTTGAAATGTAGAAAGCAAACAGATGAGGAAGAACAAACAAGGTTGTCATGCGATTCTGGCAGGCCCACAGTTACCATGACTATTGGCAACCTGTGTCGAGGCATGGGGAATGTTACTGATCTACTGTGTTATAGTAGCACTTGTGATCTGGAACAAAAGCTCTCTATTTCCATGTAGAAAAGCTACAGAGCATGAACTGAAAAAAAAAGTTTTGCTTTTGTTGGGTTTTTGTGGTGGTTTTTTGTTTTCTTAGGGCTTTGGTGGGAGTTTTTTTGGTTGGTTGGGTTTTTTTGGGGTTTTTTGGGGTTTTTTGTTGTGGTTTTTTTGTGTGTTTTTTTTTTCTTTTTTGTTTGTTTGTTTGTTTGTTTGGTTTTTTTTTTTTT